>PNEQ01035851.1:0-23866 GCA_003012365.1 Medauroidea extradentata | reverse complement strand
CTGGCCTAGAATCACCTTCTTCCTCCTACTTGCTGCGGTCCCACTCGCTGGACGCCCTTGAACAGTCGTCGCAATCCAATACTCGTCACTATCACTTCAGATCACACTAGGCACCTGCCAGCAAAAACTCTCTCGCTCCTGCTGCAGCTCCCCCTTATATACCCCACCCTCCTTCTTCTCGAATTATCTCGGCGGGTCTATGTTCTCCAACCTCCTGGAAAGATGTCGCTTCAATGTCAAGCACCACCCAGAGAGATAAAGAGGGAACAGGATCATTCCAGATCACGATATTTTCTCTCGGTTACCCGATACTGGGCGCAGGTGGTTATCATGGAGTAATACAATCCATGCGGTACCCGAGGAGGCCTTTTAGCGCTGCCGCCACTGTATTGTATTTCGCCGCCCTGCCCGACAGCCACGGCGCCGAGGAGTGAGTGGGAAGGGGGTGTCCTAGCTCCGCCACCACAGTATCATATTACACCGCCCAGCCAGACAGTCGCGGCTCGCAACAATATATACACACATATATATACAAACATATATATACACACATACACACATATATATGTATAAATATATCTATATGTATATGTGTATAAATAAATGCATATATGTATATATGTATTAATATATGTATATACATATATATATATGTTTAAATGTACTTTTATATATATATATGTATATATGTACATATATATAAATGTATATATATGTATTCACATGTAAATATATATTTATATATGTATATATATGTATAAATATGTATATATATGTACATATATGTATATATGTATATGTATATATATGTATAAATATGTATATGTATATGTATATATATGTATATATATGTATTTATATATATATGTAAATGTATATATATATGTACATATGCATATGTATATGTATATATATATATATGTATGTATATATGTATGTATATGTATGTATATATGTATATATATGTTTATGTATATATATGTATATGTATATATGTATATGTATATAAATATATGTATACGAACATGTATATATATGTATATGTATATTTATATGTATATTGTATATGTATGTAAATATGTATATATATGTATATATGTTTATATATATGTATATATGTATATGTATACATATATATATGTATATATATGTATATGTATACATGTGTATATATGTATATGTATATATATTTATATATATGTATACATATACGTATTTGTATATGTGTATATGTATATTTGTATATGTATATATGTGTATGTATATATGTATATAAATTTATGTATATCTATATGTATGTGTATATATGATTATATATATATTTGTATATGTGTATATATGTATATGTATATATATGTACATATGTTTATATATGTATATATATATATGTGTATATGTATATATGTATATTTGTGTATATATATATATGTTTATATATGTTTATATATATGTATATATATAATGTATATACTGTATATATGTATATATATACACACATATATATACAGTATGTCCTCGCTTAACGTTTAAATCTCTCTGTAGTGACGTAGAGGACATTCAGACAAGTAATTATTATACTGGACACTTGGGGGTAATCGGATGGGAAATGCCTTAAATTTTGTAACGAATATTTAATATGAGGTCACACCTGCGTCACATCGTAGTCGTCAGTTAGCAGCTCAAAATATGGCGCATGTACAATTGCAACGGTTCCCCACATCTTCATGATGTCAGCATGACTCAGTGCATGTTTTGAAGTCAGCCTTCCGGGTTCGAATCTTGGTCCCTTCAAAATTTCTTGTCTTATTGTCATGGAATGTGATTTTATGTATGGTATGTTTGCAAAGCCCTGCATTGTGGTCTCATTGTTTTAGTTGTGCAAAGAAACGACGCTTTTGCGTTTCATATCAAAATAAGGTTTTGGTTCGTTTAACGTTTGTTTACTGTTTTCATGAATTGTACAGAAACGTGAAAGGCTGTTGTAAAAAAGAATATGATAAGGTGTAATCATCGGTAACGTTTTTATTTCAATTATTAAACAATAACACTTCCACAGCCAACATTAGGCCGCGTCTGAACAATTCAGTTTCAACTACCATAACATAAATAAAAATGTTCCCAAACTGAAAAATAAACGTCTGTCTCGCGATTATATATAATTGCTCAAAGGTAGCACCGTTAGCAGCAATGCAGGCGTTGCAACGCTGAACCATTGATTGACGTACGTGGGCAAAAATGCCGTGCTGTTGTTGGATTTCCAATGCTGCGGCGGCAGTGCGGGCAACAAGATCTTCTTCGTCTTCTACAGGGGTTTTGTACACTAATTCCTTCATAGCGCCCCAGAAGAAAAAATCCAAGGGTTTGGTATCAGGTGACCTCGCAGGCCAGGGAATTGGACCGAAACGCCCGATCCACCGTCCAGGGTAAATAAGGTTCAGGTGGTTTCGTACCAGTATTGCACTGTGTGCCGGCGCCCCGTCGTGTTGTAGCCACATGGTTGCTCGCACCTTGAGAGGAACATCTTCAAGAAGCTCCAGTATGACGTCTCTTAATAACACGAGGTAGTTATGACCCGTTAGTCTCTCTGGTAAAATGTAGGGACCTATTAAATGATCTCCTAAAATACCTGCCCAGACATTAACTTTAAACTTTTCTTGTCGGCCACGTTCATACGCACTATGCGAATTGTTCACAGCCCAATGGATACTATTTTTGGAATTGAAAATGCCATTTTCATTGAAGTTGGATTCGTCAGTAAACAATAACAATGTGCGAAACTCTGGATTTTGAAGAGATTCTTCGCGAAATCGCTCGCAGAAGTGGACCCGAAGGGGGTAGTCCCTTGGGTTAAGCTTCTGAACTGTGGTTTTGTGATACGCCTTGTATCCATTGCCCTTCAATACCGACCAGACAGCCGTTTTCGAAATACCTAATTGTCCAGCGATGCGACGGGTGCTGGTGCAAGGGTCGTTATCGACCCGCTGGAACACAACCTCCTGGACCACGTTGGGGAGAGGTTGGCGAGCCCCACTTTCTCGATGAGCCTAAGGAAATGTTATGTAAATTAGATTTTTTGTCCGACATAACGGCACGTTTGGATACAAAACATCGTTACGTGTTCACTTACTTGCACCAAGCCAGTTTCACGTAGTCGACGATCGACAGTCGAAAAATAGACATGGCTTGGTAAAACACGCTGCGGAAATCTTTCTGCGTACAGACGCCCAGCTGCGAGCGCATTTGAATTTGCAGCACCAAAATACAAATGCATATCTGCCTGTTCATTGAAAGTAAAGCTGTTCAATTTTGTGGTAGCGCTATGACCAACAAAGCTTTCGCTGTACAGTCGATTCACAGTTGCACTACTAATTGTACTACTGACAACACCAAGCAAAGACGCAAACACACACACGCCCACACAGGACGGCATTCGACTGCCACCTCTCTTTCCTTGTTCGTGTGAGTCAAGGCTACCACACTGTCTTCTAAAGAACGAGAACAAAATGGGAATAAGAACAATGGATGGGACCAAGATTCGAACCCAGAATGCTGACTTCAAAACATGCACTGAGCCATGCTGACATCATGAAGATGTGGGGAACCGATGCAATTGTACCTGCGCCATATTTTGAGCTGATAACTGACGACTACGACGTGACGCAGGTGTGACATCATATTAAATATTCGTCACCAAATTTAAGGCATTTCCCGTCCGATTACCCCCAAGTGTCCTATATAAAAAATACTTGTCTGAATGTCCTCTACGTCACTACAGAGTGTTTTAAACGTTAAGCGCGGACACCCTGTGTTTGCATATACGTATGTGTGTATGTATATATATATATGTGTGTGTGTGTATATATATGTATGTATCTTTGTATGTATATGTATGTATCTTTGTATATATAATATGTATCTTTGTATGAATATGTATGTATCTTTGTATATATATATATATATATATATATATATATATATATATATATATATATATATATATATATATATATATATATATATATATATATATATATGTATCTTTTTATGTATATGTATAAACGTATGTATGTATATATGTTGTGACATAACCACTTCTTATGTTACAGATGGTGAAGGTTGCTCGTAATAATTTATTAATCTGTGGATTTCATGATATGTAAACATTAGGGTTTCGTATTGTTCTTTGTTTATTATTATTTTGTGTTGTTTAATTTGAAAATAGTTATGCATGTCTTTTTGGTAAAGGAATATGTTAGCTATTAAGTTCATTTAAATTTAATATTTGTAAAAAGGCTCTTACTATATATTTCATTGATCAGAGTAATATGCAGACCATGCTACGTATTTGCTAGTAGAAAGAAACTACAAATAATTATTTTACATATACATTACAAAACAAGCTTTCACTATGGGGAAGTAACAAAAGCAGGTAGTACTAGACAACGGGGTTATTAGGATTTTTATATATAAGAAAAAGAAAAAATGGTGGAACGATTGGAAGAGACGTTTCCACGTCGGAATCCAATGTAGTCGGATGTTTTTGAGAGAGTCCAGATTCGCAGATTATCCGAGACCAGAGGAAGAACAGATGATGTTCCAGGTTCGTTACAGTCGTCTTCCGAGTACACCTTCAGGCATGTTTGGGCCTGATACGGGCCTTTTAGAGGGCCGAAATTAGCGGCGTTCTACGTGGTGGTACCACGTAAATTTGGCACCGTCTTCACTAGATTTCGGACTCGGGAGAGTTCGAAATTCAGCTTTCTTCCACGAAGAGATCTACAACTAGGTGAACTGCCCAAAACCCCACCCAAATATTAGCAGTTACAAATAACCGAGTTTTGTTGCTACAGTCTAGTGTACTAGAAACTTACATATTAAAAAAGAAAACTTTGAAGAGTAGTGTTAACTAACCCACAGAATATCCAAGTAAAGAAAATAGCCAGAGAGTTAATATGTATTTTTCAAGTCTACGAATGCACTGCAGTAAATCACGACTAACTAACATCAGTTATTTGGAAAGTAAAAGATATCTAAATTCAATGGATGCTGGGTCATTGTAGGAATATAGTGGAGAATTTTGTTTATACACTCCAGTAAAATTAGTCCATAGATATTTGTTTACTATTAGTAAGAGTCTTTCACATGTTTTATCGAAGGTCTAAAATAGCAAGCTTTTGCTAAACATTTTCCTGTTATCTGTACTCTATGCACTTACATTATTTCAACTGGGTTTGTCTTTTTCAGTAAACTACCTTTTCAAAATCTGCTAATTTCTTATTGTTTTCGAAGCCTAAATTTATAAATAAAAAAATGTAATAATAAAAAATCTCTTCGTAATTCTATTACACTCTCAAGTCATCCATCTCTGGGCTGATTACTTCAATTGGATTTACCAGAATTCTGTCCTAGAAATTTTTCTCAGTTGTAAAATGTTACTTTTTGAAACATTTCATAGAGAAAGAGGTAGAGTTGACTCAGTAGAGTTTCAGAGAACCAAGAGAATTCAATAATTAATTTTTTTATTATATTACATAAAGTGGCGCCTCAACTACGGGCCTCGAGAAAACAAGGATTGACACTACCATTAGTACGATTTTGTGGGAAGAGTACTAGAATAAGTCTAGAATACTGCTGTTTTTGTTGAGTAGTTAGATCTTCAACAAATAGTTGAAGAATGTTATAAGATACTAAAAGTCAGTAAAAATAAGAACTCACTCAACATGAATACACGTCAGCATAAACTGGATTCTATTGACCAGACTGTGGAGGAGGTTGTTGCTAATTTTACTGCAGAAAGTGACTCTTCTCATTCTGAGGGCGAGGATGTGGCAACAAACCCACCTAGTGAAATTTTAAACATGAAGGCTATATTTAGTATGCTACAAAAAATACAAGAAAATCAGGCTAAATTAGAAAACAAAATGTTTGAAAATGCTTCTAGTTTAGAGGATAAATTGTCCGGAAAACTGGCAGAAAATCAGGCTAAATTAGAAAACAAAATGTTTGAAAATGCTTCTAGTTTAGAGGAAAAAGTGTCCGGGAAATTGGCAGAAAATCAGACTTGTTTAGAGGTTATTTTAAAGACCGAAATTAAATCTGTTCGGGAAGAACTAAGAACTGAACTAGTTAACACCATGATTAATTGGCGCGAAGATCTCGATAGTCAGTTATAAAAGGCAATTAGTACTGTGAACTCTTTCACAGACATGGTTAAAGAAACAGCTCGTGAAACAAATGAACGCGTTTCAAATATAGAATTACAAGTTCAAGAAACCAGGGAGAAATGTAACGAAGTAGAAAATCAAGTAACGGAATTAGCTACACACCTAGAGAACAAATTAGTTGAAACACACAACAACTTGACCGAATTTCGTAAAGACGCGCATGTGGATTTCGAGCAGTTAACGAAACAAATAGAACTAGATATTGCGCAAAAATTCGAACAGATTAAATTGTCCTCCTTAGCTGCCAGCGCGAACAGTTTGGAATTCGCAGAGTGTGCTGAGGTCCGAGGAAAGTCCAGTGGGCGAATACGAACGCATTCACGCTACACCCTCGTTGCCGAAGCCAAACAAAAATATTGAAATGCCGCTTGTTAACAACATAGCTGCATTGTTACATCATCCGGTACAACAGCTGGGTAGAACGATTCCTAGGTTTTCAAACCTAGAACAGGAAAATCCATTAACGTTTCTGAAAAAATTCGAGGAGTACGCGGAAACATTTAACCTTTCTGAGCAAGAAAGCATTAAGTACCTCAGTCTCGCACTGAAAGGGGCCGCTAGTTTCTGGTGGGACGTAGAGAAACTCCACACAAAAACGATCTCGGAATTCAAAGAGAAATTTCAGAAACAATTTTGGGGGCCTAGAACGCAAGGTCTTGTTCGAGCTCTTTTACATGCGGAGAAATACGACCCTAGGGGAAGTAAGCGAGTCGATGAGCATATAAGCTCTATATACGAGCGCAGTCGTCATTTAAGTCCTGAGATGACAGAGACGGAATTAATTTCAATGCTCACGAATCAGATGCCCATGCAGTATCAGTTATCCCTAGTGGGGAAATATGGGTTATCATTGTCCGAATTTAGAGAACAACTCATGATTGTTGATAAATTGCAAAGGCAAATGCGATTTTCAAACTGGGAACAGCGTCGCGATAAACATGCGGCAAACACCCATAACCAAGATGGTTACAAATTCCAGCATAAAAACGAGTTTGATAATGAGCGGCGAGTCAACACATTTCGACTCAAGCAGGGAGACAAGTCCGGTGACGAATCTAATGAACGTGATAGACAAGATTTTCCGAAGAAGAAAAGACCGTGGTTTACTCATAAGCCGAGGAAAACGGGAAAAACACGAAGACGACATTGCAGTAGAGATAGGAATTCGTCCAGGTCCAGTTCTCGAGGAAGAGATAGTTCGAAAGAGAATAGTAACAAGGGATCCGATTCCAAGAGTAAGGGTGAAACAGTATCCAAACGTCGTTCCAGATCACCACAGGAAAAAGCGAAAGAAGGTTACTTCGACCGCAACAAACCGTTGGATCCGCGCGCGCCGCCTTTTGAAGAAACAGGCGGGAACGTTCGAAAACCGGCCTCGTCGCAGTCCCAGTCCAAGAATTTAAATTAGTCCGGACTGACAATGAAGTTTCCGTTTGTCAGTCGAGTCTGTGTTAACACTTCAGGAGACATGCAGGGGTTCTGTACGGTGTGTGATAGGTTATGAAAATAATCAGCTAGTATGTAAATACAATGAAGTTTTGTCTTGTGTCGTGCATGAAATGGCGGAGGAGCAGTCGTCGCGACCTAAGAGAAATGAAGTTGTAACTCCAAGTACACAAAACTCTATGCTATTGTGAAAGCAAATGCTGACACCCTGATAGCCAAAATGAAACTTTTCGTTAAAAAAGTGGGCAAACCTTCGTGCGTTATTTCGGACAATGGCACACAGTTCACTGGGGGAAAATGGCAGACTAGTATGAAGAAATTGTCCGTCATCCCTACCACTACCTCTGTCTACCACCCGCCATCAAGTGTAGTAGAGAGAAGAATGAGATCGTTGGGCACTGTGTTAAGGATCCACTGTCACAAACAACAGCAAGGTTGGCGGGATAAGTTACCGTTTGTTGAAATAGTGATGAACCACACCGTACATGAGTCAACAAAACTAACCCCTTATGAAGTGTTAACCAAGACGCGGTCGGAGATCTTCGATGTGACGACCATTCCACTATGTTCCATGGTACACGCAGAAGAAAACCAGAAGAGGAAGGCAAGATAGAAGAGGAGGTGATGAAACTAGTTAGAAGCAGGTTAATTTCATCGGCTGATAGACGTTTACGTTACTGTAAGAAGTCAAAGATACATGAATTTAATTTAGGAGATCTGGTCTTAATCAAGAAACATCCTATATCAAATTTCTGGGAGAAGGTTACCAGAAAATTGTTTTTGTTACACGACGGTCCGTACCGTGTAAACAAAGTCCAAAGTCATTCGCAAGAACTGTTATGAATTGGTAGACCCAATTTCAGGCAAATTAAAAGGTAGATACAACATCACACAATTGAGAAAGTATGTTATACTAGAGGAATAATTTGTTGTGTTGTTAAAGGTGTAAGATCTAAGAAGACTCACATGCTAAAATTGCTGGCAGTATGTCAAGCAATTGACTAAGATTTGAGGGGACAATTTAATTTTGTTTGCAACTTTGCCTGTTGTTGTAGGCGTATTTAGTGACTCGCCCTGGAGACAGATAGGTCCCAGCAGTTATGTTTATGCACTGGCTTGGAGTCTTAATTTGTGTTTGGTCACTTACGCCTTGGTAGTTGTAAGTCGTTTTGTGAAACGACATGGAATCCCGTCCTGACATTCTTAAATTAGCAGATATGCTAATAGTAATCTGTATACATGATTAGCAATTGAGTATGGTCAAAAGGTGGGGGGAGAGTGCAACCTGAATGGCACTCCTCGTACACTCCCAGCAATGGTGGGCCCATTGTGTGGCCTGCACGTTCACCCGACCTTAGCCCGTTGGACTTCTTCTTTTGGGGGCTGATGCAGAGCTACGTGAAGAGAGAGCGAATTGCATAATTTGTGATAACATTTCATCAAGCACTGCAAAAATCTCGGCTCTGTTCAGCTTTTTTCCGTTTATTTGTTTTATATTATCCGCTAGTAGGAAAGGTTTTTAGGTTCTAGGACAAGAACCTTCTTTTTTTTTATCTCGGCCAATGATGGCAATTTTTGGATTTCCAATAAGCTCTAACCAAACATGGTAAGCTCTATCAAATCTAATTGGAATCCTGAGATGTACACTTTTTATCCATGCAGCAAGGCAAACAACAAGTCTGCTTCCGCGGCATACTGCTTTTGAAGAGTGTCAGGAATTAAAAAATTTCTCAATAAATTTAAGCATTGTATACATCTTACACAATTACTCAAATGCCAAATATTGTACAAGGACAATACAGAAAAATCATAATAAAAACACGAGATGTGTTGTTTAACTCCAGTTCATACTGGAGTGCTGTTTATTTTCTGCAGAAGCATATTGCTGTATAGGTCGTTTAACTTTTATATGTTTGTATTTATAAATTGAAATATAATCGTGATTTTAGAATAAAAACATTCTCTTTTAGTTATTTTGATAAGTTAAACTTTAAAATTATACACATTCTCATACTATTAGCCTAAGAGAAATGCAGTGCATAAATTTATAACCACTATAGAAAGTAGAGACATAGGAATGTGAATTTTGCTAGTGTTTTCATTTCACATAGTTGGTAACATGTCTCGTGCTTCAACAATGCTAAAATGCTGTCGTTTCCCGTATTGTCTTGCACGATATTTGCAAATACCGCAGAAGAGAAAATGGCAGTCGCACATGGCCGCGTTAAAAAAGTAGAGCTAGCTATGGTCCTAGCGACATGCACAGACGGAGAGTGGCACACTCAGGTCAAGCAATTGAGGACTACCAATAGTACATGGCACTCACAACAACGACAGTGTAGTTTCCATGTTTCTCATACTGATGAAAGCTGCACAACACAGTCTTTTCATATCAAAAACATCCATTTAGCTTGGCATAATCTCAGTAAAAATATGTAGAATTTTGTATAGTTACAAATCACATATTAACTAAATATATTTATTGCACATACATAATTATGCATGCAATTTACACAATTGGCATATCAATATTTTCCAAAGCCTACAATAGAGTCTGTTCATGGAAAAATGAGCACTTTTTAAACTGAACATTAAAAAACGTAACTCTCCTTAATGCTCAGACAAATAACAGAAGCCTCCAGTTTGCTAGATTTAAAGTTGGCACTCGGCAGCAACATAGAGAATATATTTCTTGTTGCAGACAGAGAAGAGAGGAAAATACAGATGGAGCATTAGCAGCCTATACTGAGGCCACGGTCTATGAAGGTAGAGGTCTTGACACTGAGGAATAAAATGTGACTCCTTGTCGCCGAGCGCTAGTAGTAATTTGGTGGAAGATTTGTCTTGTTTTTGTATTAGGCTTAGCTTAAAATGTGAAGTTGTTACCGGAAATTCGAGTATTATATCGAAGAAAAAAATGGGAACGTAATTTTGTATTGGAACACAATTTTTATAACAATAAAATTTAATTTTTCAATATTTTACATGTAGATGCACATTGCAACGTTTCTCAAATTTTGTAGGGCACAAAATATAGTTTTTGTTCGAATGTGTTCACTAAAACAATAATACGCAATATATTCCTTCAGTCTACTTTTATAAACAGTTCCACACATGCCAATGCATTTATGGATATGGAACATGTATATACTATATCAGCTTACCTTATTAACATTATTTTATGTAAATAATTGCAAAAATGTTAAAACGCGAGATGTAAACAAGACAAATCTTCCACCAAATTACTACTAGCGCTTGGCAACATGAAGGGGCCACTTTCTCTTGCTGGAGAGCATAGGCAGTGTCAAGACCTCTACCTCTTAGACCGTGACTGAGGCTAAGCCCACTTTGTTCATTCAGTTAGCAGTATGGCGGAGTAGTTTCGAAGTGCAGCCAGCTGTTCTTGTAGGTGTATTGAGAAATGAGGTTATGGTTGGTCAACCCACAGCTGCATTATACACATTGCATTCGTAATAAGCAACATTTTTCAGTTGCAAATATGGCAGATGGGCTCCTCCCCCCTTCTGTCAAGGCCTCATGTCCCTCGCCCTAATACATACGCTATGCTTTATCTATATAGTTATCTACACAACAAAAACAGAAAGTACGGGCCGGAAGTGGGCTGCTAGCGTCATAACAGAATTCCAGATGCTGGTCTGTTGCCCTAACAAAAATGTACAATAGAAACCAACAAAAGCCAATAGAAATTTCAGTGGTTTCTGTTGTGTGCAATTCACATTCTAATGAATTTGTATTGGCTTCTGTTGTTTCCTATTGTAAACCCCATAACTCTTACTGGAATAAAGTGTTTTCTGTTGTAGTAAATGAAGATAATTTCAGTGGATTCTGTTGGTTCCTGTAGCCAGAAACCATACAGCTATTGGTTTTCATTGCTTCTTGTTGGGGTACAACATAATCCAGTGGATTGTATTGGTTTCAATTGCGCTAGAAGTCTGTTAGTTTCTGGTGTATTCTGTTGGTTTCTGCTGTGGCAAATCTGTTTTGTATATGTGTGCATTCACCAGTTGAATTTTGGTGTTTTCTAGTGGTCTTCATTGGATTCTGTAGTATTTTGTTGGTTTCTGTTGTGAATAAATCTGTTGGTTTAAATTGTTTCCTAGTGGGTCCTGTTGGTCCCAAGTGTTTTCTGGTGGTTTCTGTTGTGAATAAGTCTGTTGGTTTCTGTTCTCTCATTGTGGGTCTAGAGTGTTTTCTGTTGTTTCCTAGTGGGTCCAGTTGGTCCCTGGTGTATTTTGTTGGTTTCTATGGTACCCTTGTGGGCCATTTTGGTCCCTAGTGATTTCTGTTGTGAATAAGTATGTTGTTTTATATTGTTTCCTAGTGGGTCCAGTTGGTCCCTAGTGTTTTCTGGTTTTTTCTGTTGGTCCCTGGTGTCTCTTGTTGGTTTCTGTTGTTCCCATGTTGGTCATATTGGACCCTAATGTTTTATGTTGGTCCCTAGTGTTTTTTTTTGTATTCTGTTGTTTCTAGTGGGTCCAGTTGGTCACGGGTGTTTGTGTTGGTTTCTGTTGTTTCCTAGTGGTCCCTACTGTTTTCTGTTGATTCCTAGTGAGCCCTGTTTATCCCTGGTGGCTTTTGTTGGTTTCTGTTGTGAATAAGTCTGTTGGTTTATATTGTTTCCTAGTGGATCTTGTTTGTCCCTGGTGTCTCTTGATGGTTTCTGTTGTTCCCTTGTTGGTCATATGGGACCCTAATGTTTTTTGTTGGTCCCAAGTGTTTGTGGTTTCTGTTGTTTCCAAGTGGGTCCAGTTAATCCCTAGTGTTTTCTGGTGGTTTCTGTTGGTTCCTAGTGTGTCCTGTTGGTCCCTGGTCTATCTTGTTAGTCATATTGGACCCTAATGTTTTCTGTTGGTCCCTAGTGTTTTTGTTGGTTTCTGTTGTTTCCTAGTGGGTCCAATTGGTCCCTGGTGTCTTTTGTTCGTTTCTGTTGTACCCTTGTGGGTCATATTGGTCCCTAGTGTTGTGTGTTGGTTTCTTTTGTGAATAAGTATGTTGGTTTATATTGTTTCCTAGTAGTTCATGTTGGTCCTTAGTTTTTTCTGGTGGTTTCTGTTGTGAATAAGTATGTTGGCTGCTGCTGTTTTCTTGTGGGTCCTGTTGGTCAATGGTGTTTTTTGTTTTTCTGTTGTGCCTAAGCCTGTTGGTTTGTGTTGTATCATAGTGGTGCCTATTGTGCACAGTCATAACACAGAGGCTGAGCTACCACTCGTCCTGAAATTTTTTTTTTGCTTAAAGAAAGAGGCAAAATATAGGAATGGTTTGGTTTAGAGGGGGCAGGGGTCTCAACTACTTCATGTAAGTAAAAATATTAGGGACTTTGGGACCAAACCTGGATAAAATAGGGACCAAATAGCGTCTAAAGTTAAAAATAAAGGACAATTATAGGGACCAAAAACCCTGAAAAAACCCAAACCAACAGAGCAGATAAGAAATCAAAACTTTGTGAAAAATATTGTAGGTAAAAATTTCCAGCATTCGTTTGACATATTACACTGAGTACTGGTGAAGGAGAAAGAAATAATGGTAACTATTTTTCAGAACATTTCACAATATTACTGAAAAGTATAAAAATAAAAACACTGCAGAATACAAAACTTTGTTCAAAATGTAATAGACACTAAAGCCATAAATGAGACAATGTCATACACATTTCTGTGTCTAAGGAATTTTGATTTTTAGCACAAGAAAAAACAATAGCCAATGTGCACGTTTAAAAAATAAAAAAATAATTAATAAATAAATGTAAAAAAATAGACAATGTGTATATTTGATACACTTAAGATTACTTTTCTTGTTTAAGTTATTAAAGCCTAAAGCCTGCATTCCAGAGTTCGTATGTCATAACTATTCTTTATTTTCTGTGAACTAGATAACCAAAACAAATAGTTAAATTCTGCCTGGATGGGGTATAGCCATGTAGCTTGATATTTCTACCAAGAATTGTTATTTATTACTATTTTGTGTGTGTTTATCTGGGATATTTAAACCTATTCCACATTGATTGTAAAAAAGGGGCTTTTAAGGACCATTTATGTAAAAAAGGGGCTTTCAGGTACCAAACTCAAAAATAGGAACTTTTAGGGGGGAGGGTGCATATTGACCCTTCTTGGTTACATCGCCCTTGCTTTTAAGTCTGGACACAATATACATCCAAGATATTTAGATATGTTTTATGGTTTATGACTGTTTAATTATTTCTATGTTTAATTTCCTGTTAAAAATTATTTACATAGTTCCTTTATACAGAAACTCACCTGACTATAACTGTATTTCCCTGACTAATTTTCATTTCCCTGCCTTTCCAGGTCAGTGGCAACCCTGTAGTAGGTAACAAATGTATTGTGTACATCCCACTTATTTCAGTTTATTGAAATAGACTACACTCATAATGCTTAGGGTCAATTTACAAAAAGTTCACTTAACAATGAAATACATTAAATACCTGTGCATGTTTTAAAATGGTATTTTTTTTTCAAACAGTCTTATCTGATTTATTGAAATTCTTAAGTAACATTTGTAGCTTTTATTATTGAAACAATTGCAATACATGAAATAATCTTGCACTCCAGGAAAGTTAATTATGTGTTATAAACTAATTTTACAATAAGTGCACAAATATATCAAATCACTAATTTTTTTGGACACAATTTTTCAAAGGTAATTACAAATTTATGATAGTTTCACTTAATCAAATAAACATACACTAATAAGATTCACCATCTAACAACATAATAATTCTCTATTTACAGTTTTTATTAATAAAACCTCTTCAAATATTTTTTATGCCTGTACCAAAAACAGTATACAGGATGTAAACACTAAAAATTTGATTATAAGTAGGCCTATGTAGTCAACTATGCTAAACCAAAAACTTAACACTTTTTATTGAACAATAAATTTTAACATCAACCATCTCTCACCCTTGTTCTATTTTTAGTTTCACTTAATGAATTAGCCAATATGGCAAGCAAACATCATTGTATAAGTAGGAGAAAAAATATTAATAGAATACCCAACAACATTTACACACAAAAAATATTTTATATACAGGAAATAGCAAAAAGAATCATCCGATTCTAAAAAATTCATAAGTATTCTGCAACTTGAGATATGTGAGTGAACAATGTACTGTTGGAATGAGGAAACGTTCTAGTTTTGCATGGTTTCCGCTAGGTAGCAGCAGTGTGCTTAAGTGAACGCCCACTTCAATTCTAGTAAACATGGTGTCTTGACAACAGAAAGCATTTTGTGCAGTGCGCATCAGTAATAACTGTTCAGCGTGACTTTCGTACTAGGTGTGGTGTTGCTCCTCCTACAGCACAGAGCATTAGATGATGGCATGAACAATTCCGAGATACATGTTGTCTGTGTAAAGACAAATCGCCAGGCCGTCCCCGAGTGCCCAACGCAGACATGGAGCTCATCCGCCATTGTTTCACACGTTCGCCGTGTAGCTCGACAACTCAACATGCCCTCGATGACCGTCTGGCATGTGTTGAGTGAATGTTTACACATGAAACCTTACAAAATTCAGCTACTGCAAGCTCTTCATGGAGGTGACAAAGAACGATGTGTGGAGTTTTGTAAGTTCGTTCTTGACAAGATGGAGGACGATGACAGTTTTGTTCCACGCTTAGTGTTTAGTGACAAGGCAACATTCCATTTAAATGAAAAGGTGAACCGACATAACATGCGAATATGGGGTACAAAGCAACCGCATGAAGTTATGCAATATGTGTTTTGTGCAATTTCACGAGAAAAGGTGTATGGTCCTTTTTTTTTTTTTTTTTTTTTTTTTTTGCTGAGAACACAGTTACAGGAATAATGTATCTCAATATGTTTGAGAAATTTCTTTTCCCACAGTTGGAGACTGATTCGAACAACTTCATTAACCAACAGGATGGGGCACCGCCATACTGGCATCTGGAAGTGCAGAAATGTTTAAATCAAATGCTTCCTGGACGATGGATCTGTCGCACTGGACCAAATGATCCCGCCTTACATGACTGGCCTCCAAGATCACCGGACCTGACTGTAAGTGATTTTTTTTTGTGGGGTTTCATTAAAGACTGTTTATGTGCCTCCGTTACCAATGGCAATGAATGCACTGAGACATCGCATAACAGCAGCTGTGGAAGCAGTAACTCAAGACATGCTCCATGCAGTGTGGGACTAACTTGAATTCCGCCTTGACATATGCCGTGCATCTCAAGGGGGCGTATGGAACACCTATGAAAAAAACTTTATGTGTTTCCCTTTCAGAAAAAAAAACTTGTTTATGTTTATTAGTTTCTGAAATATAGACGTGCCAAATCGGATGATTCATATTGATACATCCAATATATCCTATATATGAAATAATAAATGGTCATACTTTTGTTCACCAAGTAGCTAAAATGTCCAATTTATAGTATGTTGCAAAATTACATATCAATATTCACAGGAATCATCCCTTACAAAGAGGAAGGGGAAAAAACATTAAGGGAATATAGGTAAAAAAAAATATTGTTTCTACACTATGACTCGTTAAATATAAAAACATACAATGCATGTACTGGATCATGTTAGTTTTAAATGCAATCATAGTAGTATAATTATAGTTTCCAGACACTTTCTTATGTGAGAGGGTTTATCATAAAAAGTTACCAATCAAGGAATAGAGAGAACATCCTCAATGAACTTCATACAAAAATGTGTTCAGCGCTTATCAAATGTGTTAAGGAAAACTTGTGTAATCTTTTTGATTTAAAAAAAAGATGCTAAAAATATGAATATAGTCTTAATTTATGAAGCCAAAATGACACTATGGATATAAAAGCACAGTCAGAAAAGTGTAACATAACACTATAGAGATATTTAATAATAAACAGCCATGGAAACGGGAAACAAACAGTAATACTGCATATCCTCATTTACTTGAAGAAAAATAGTGTTCAGGATGTCATAAAGGTTATTTTTCTTTCATCAACAAAGTATCTGTTATAAAATTAATCAAGGATTCCTCAGAGAAAACTTTTAAAAACACAATCAGGCTAATGCAGCTGTGCGTTTTTCTAAATTGCAGCAAATGAATGCGAGACACAGCTGACAGGACTACTGGAGGACTTAGTACAGGCAGTAGATGAGTGGAAGCAGGTGGACGCTTGTTTCGTGGATTTTGAGAAGGCATTTGATAAGGTGCCTCATGGAGTGTTAATGAGGAAAGTGGATGATCTCCTTGGAGACAAGAGGGTGGTGGATTGGATTGGGGACTTCCTGAGAGGGCGAAGACAGAGGGTGAAAGTGGGGGAGGCTTTTCCAGATGAAGGTATTGTCACTTCGGGGGTGCCACAGGGTTGTGTATTGGGGCCCTTATTGTTTACAATAATGGTAAATGATATGGGTATAGGAGTTAAAGTGAAATTGAGGCAGTTTGCTGATGACTGTGTAATTTATGAGGAAGTAGATGGGTAAAGGGGGTTACAGGATGATATAGATCAGTTATTAAGGTGGACTTTAAGGAATAAAATGAAGATTAATGTAAGGAAAACTAAGGTAGTAAGGTTTACTAAGAAGCGGAGTAAGAGAGAGTATGTTTACATATGGGGAGAACAAGAGATAGGAATTTCCACAGTGTATAAGTACTTGGGGGTATTGTTACAGGATTATTTGGGTTGGAAAAAGCAGGTTCAGAGAGTGGTTTCCAAGGGAAGGAGGGCTCTGGGAATGTTGGGTAGAGTACTCAAGGGAGTTAACCCTGAGTGAAGGAAAAGGCATATAACACCATGGTTAGACCAATCTTGGGATATGCAGCAACAGTTTGGGACCCCTATGAGGAGACGTAGATACTGGAGTTGGAGAGAGTACAGAGATGGGCAGCACGATGGGTTAAAAAATGGTTCAGAAGATTGGGGCAGGATGGTGAGGATGAGGGGAACTTTAGGCCTTCGGTGATGATGAAGGAGATGGGTTGGCATTCCTTGAAGGAGAGAAGAAAGGTGGAGAGACTGGTCAGAATGTACAGGGTTGTAAATGAAGAAGGGGGATGGGGTGAGTTGAATACAAAGTTTGTTAAGGGTATGTACAGAGGTAGGTGGGACAAAAGAGGGAAGGTTCAGAGAACTTGGAGGAGGACGGAGCGAGAAAGGCAGTCCATTTTGGTGAGGACTGTGAGGGAGTGGAATCTATTGCGGGAGGAGGTGGTTACAGTGGGGGGTGTGGGACAGTTTAGGAAGAGCTTTTGGAGAGGGAAGGTTTCTGGGGATAGGTTCTTGCCACTGGGCGTCAGCCCAATTGCGAGCAAATTATTATTATTATGTAATAGTAATTTTACAATCTTTGCAAGAAAATAATTTCGAAATTTATTTAATTTTATTCAAGCCATTATTAGAACCCATAAAATAATGCATTTCCTTTCTGTAGCAGTTAAAAAAAATGTCTACCGTTAAGTGGCTTTAAATAAAAAGTTAATATATATAACTTATATGCTTCAAATCTACAATGTGCCATAACTTTAGGTGTAAAATACCTGGTATGCACCAACAGCCTCAACATTAAACTTACAATTCATGTGAAAATATTTCAGCTTACTGAATTTCAATGACATTTGGAAATGAACACACAAACTTACTTTTATCTGTGGATATCATCATGCATTTCTTCTTAATGTCACCGGGGTAAGCTATGAATTTTGCTCCAATTTTGTCACATTTCCTAATAAATGTCAGATTATTTTTGGCAGTACCAGTTCAACAAGAAAATGTTGAAGTTTGAAGCTCTTCTAACATGAGTATGCACGAAGACTGATTCATTTGATCACTATTTTGTATGGTTTTGCACATCATTATTTTTTAAACAACTGCAAAAGTTTCATTTGTGAGCTGAACAACTGAATTGTTTCTTTTTTTACCGCTACTGTAACTACTACTAGTATACAAAATACCATTTATGGTGCAGCGTTGATACATGTCCATATATTCACAGTCTAAGCATGAAAACAACACTTCTTCCTCAACATTAATGTCAGGAACTACTGATGCTCCTAACACAACAGTATTCTGAGAAGATTTATTTATATCTCTTGGTTTATTCAAAAGCGGTGAATGTAAACTTTCAAAGAACTGTTTAACAGAATTAGACTGTTTTGTAATACTTGCAAGCTGAGGCAAGGAATTGACAACAATTATCTTCTCTGCAATTTGAACAGGAACCCCAGTGGCTCCCTTCACACAATTCTTAAGCTTTCTCATATACGATTAAAATGGAAATGTGGAAGTACTCCAAAGTGGACCACACATTTCAACTGCTTTTGTCATGTGAGTCAACAAATGAACATTGGATGTCATTGCGTGTGATCCATAGTGAACCTGCATTTCACCAACAAATTTTTGAAGCATTATTTCAGCAACATTAAGGTAATGTTTTGATATTTTACTTTGTAACAGCAAAGACAATCCCTCAACCAACAACGACAAATGTGTGTAATAGGTGGCCGGCAAAATTCCATCCAAACATGGCAGGGAATAAAAAAGCAACCATGCTTTCCATTCAGATGCCTTCCACAATGTTCTTTGCATGATGGATCGTGGTAGTCGATGAATTGTGTCTGGTGGAAATTTTGCTTTCAGCCTAGTGTCCAACAGTTTTATTTTATGTGGCATGCCAATATAATAATGTGCTTGATGTGGTCTATTATCTTGTGAGGGCACTGTTTTTTTTACCAAGCCACAGTTCCAGAAGTTGTTTTGTGACACCCAACAATGCACCATGCATGTAATCAGCGGGAAAACCCCCAAACAATATTAAAATGGGGAAGGTTAAGAAGAGGAGATGGACCTTTAATGCCTTTCACTTTCACATCTTTTTTGGTTCCATTTAGGCCTAAGTAAAAAGCTTCTTCCATTGCAGTCAGTACTTCTTCTTCAGTTCTGTCACTATATTCTGCA
Organism: Medauroidea extradentata; assembly: GCA_003012365.1. Classification (NCBI taxonomy): domain Eukaryota; kingdom Metazoa; phylum Arthropoda; class Insecta; order Phasmatodea; family Phasmatidae; genus Medauroidea; species Medauroidea extradentata. The sequence continues at coordinate 4,251 of PNEQ01035851.1, read as the reverse complement.
ACATCAAACGGATACTTCTTTACACCATTAATTGACACAGTTGGATGTTGGCAAAAATTGCAGCCAAATGATCCATTGAACTGAACACTATTCAGTAACTTCGGTCTTGCAACTCTATTCCACGCAACAGAATAAAGGAACAATTTTACTGTTTCGTACCAGACCATCATGTCCATGCCAGTTAACTTCTGCATACACAATAATTTTACAGTCTTTCTCAAATGGCTGCATGAATGTTTCCATGTTTGGTGACCCATTACCAAACCACAATCCCGCAAGTATCAGTTGATGGCCACGAACAGCTGGGGGCAATTCACTACCCATACAGCATGATAATGTCGCATAAACGTCGCAGCAACGTCGCACACCAAAAAGTGTAACGTCCCAGAAACGTTGCAAAACGTCACAGTGACGTCCCAGCAACGTTGCAGGGACGTGTATTTGTCCGCTTTTTGTGACGTCGCATGGCAACCTCGCTGCGACGTCACAAAGCAACTTTGCTGCGACGTCGCACTGCAACCTCGCTGTGACGTCGCACTGCAACCTCGCTGCGACGTTGCTGGGATGTCACTGCGACGTTTCTGGGACGTCACACTTTCTGGTGTGCAACGTTGCTGCGACGTTAATGGGACGTTACCATGCTGTAAGGGAATTCACTTCAAAGAGCTTGGCATTAACATTATACTTTAAAAATACCTAATTGTAACAGACACTTTGTGTAAGTAATCACTGAGGGAATTAATTATGTTGTACCGCATTGTGATATGTTTAATATACCTTTGAACATGACACGAATGTAGACTGAGACATAACCTCAAAACGATTCACAGGTGCACATATTTGTTATCATTAATTTTGAACATATTTTGATATAGTCCGCAAAATTCTCTTCATCTACGGGCTGGAATACAAGAAAGAAAATTAAATTAATGTGCCTAACTGAAATTATAACCTACGAATATATGTACTTCACAAATATATAAAACAATAGACAAATTAATTCATGTCATGAAGATTTTATATTTTAAATAAATACTTACTACAGTTACACAAATCCTATAAACCGACTGAATTCATAGGCTTTCACAACACTACACAATTTCAAATGTATTAACTTGTTTCCCCATGTTCGCGAACAAAGACAACCACCACCATGAGTACTTAAGTACTATTTTACTTAAGAATCATTCACACGATTTAAATATTTTTGAGACTTTAGAAATTTGTTCAGTTACAGTAGTAATTATTATAAAATATAAATTTTACGAATAATTATGAGAGCATTTGAAAGAAAGAAATAATAATAATATTGTATATAAACTCTCATATGACTAAAAAGTAACACAAAGGTTTCTCTGCGACGTCGCATGTCCGTCACAAAGGCCAGGGTCAGAACTTGGTTGCATGGCAACGTCACTGGGATGTTACAGTATGACTTCTGTGGAGTGTAACCGAAATGCGACATTGCGACGTCGTTGCGACGTATCTGTGACCAAGTGTGCTGTATGGTTATAACCATAAGCATTATTGGCAGAACACATGTCTGTGATGAGTTGAAAACAGAAGCACCATCAACATTAAAATTGAAGGTAAAATTGTTTGAGTTGCCTAGCACATTACCCTTCTGGGACAGTGTATAATATACATTGCCATCAGTGACATCACTTATGGAGTCAATATGCCTACATTTTTTACGACTGTTTTCCAACAAATTTTTCGAAATAAATTCATTTTCTAAAAACTGTTGGAACTGCTGCTGTAAATCAAAACTTATGAAAAAATTTCCATTTGTAGTGCTTGCAATATTTCTCTTATTACATACAGGACCACAGACGACTAAGATATACAGACTGTCAACGCCTAGGCTTTTCGTGTTGCACAAAATTTCGTGTCGCTCTGGTGGTGAGGGACCGAAGCTCGGGGTTTTGTAGGTCTGGAGGGTAGCGCTGCCACGTAGGAGACATCAGAACTAAACTCTTCAGACAGAAGGCAGGTAGCTAGCTGAGTGATATGCTGGATGTCGCCTTTTGTCGAAGGGACTTGCAAGGGTGGTTAGAGGGAAGGGGGTGGTATAGTAGAGGGTTAAGACTCAAGGTCGCCTGGCAGAGGGCAATAAACGGCAATAAAGCTACAATGCAGAAGCTACCACAGTCGTCTGGTCTCGGGATGAGAATATACATAGCCTAGAACCGAAAATTTCCTCACCACACTGCTGGGTCATTCCATTATCACCGGTGTGACAGTTTCAAACACAGAAAAAACTACCTATCTTAAAATAAAATGTGTTCTTGTGCAGTTCATTAATAATTTACTCAGTTGTCCTATTTAATTAATACACAAATAACAAAATATATTTTAACCAGGCGAAGTCATCATTATAAATCCTTGCCTCAAGTGTATTACACATTTTCGACTTCTTGTAACAGTTTTCTAGTTGAACTAATAATTCTGTGAACGTGATACCAATACAATTTCAATTCGTTCAGGAATACATTTTTACAAACCTGTAGTTTTTAAATATCTAAAGATAACAGCTAAATAAAATTCTAAATTAATTTGGCATTATACTTACAGTGTGGTCCCGTCACGGGTGCGACAAAAAGGTTTGTGTCAGGGGAAAAGTTTTTTACTGTCGTCCTATTATGTCCAGCATGTTTCATTCATTAAGATGTTAGCATACACGAACTAGCACAAGTTCACAGACAAAAAATTATACTTAGAACTGAAACAAAAGGAAAATGCAATTCAAAAGATTATCTGTAAGAGCATTAGGGTGTTTTTCAGTTATAAATTATGCTTTATTAGTACGACCTTAAATCTGGATATTTTAATAAACTGATAAGACTTTCTTTATTCATGTAACGAATGTCAGCATTGTTTGCCTTGAAGAATTTACCATTGGTATCACAAAGTACGAATAGCAAACCAATTTCAGTTCCCATCTTTAGCAGATTACTCCAATTATTTTTTTTAATTTTACCTTTCCAGGTTTATCAAGGAATAAGTGTCTTCCAGTTTTTTTGGTTGTCGCCTGATTTATCCTTCATCTCTGTACATTACTGTGGCTATATCTTCAGAAGCTTCACTAAGAGTCTGAATATACCTCAGAATACTTGAATCTATGGGTTCAATCGCCGATGTAATTAGATTTTTTTAAATTTAGAATAGTACTTGCAGGTTGTGCGAGATACTGGAACAACAAAATCTGGTTGCAGTTCATTCTAATCTGACTTCCTAGTGACAATAGTATTGGGAAGAGCACTGGTATTTATGAATATCTCACAAGCTTCGGCTATTTTCATGGCAATGTAAAAAGCATAGGCCTAACAAGTAACGTTCTTGGATATAGTTTTAAGGATAACTGTTTGTATTATAACACAGCAGACAGATTTAGATCAAATACAACTAAATCCTGGAGCTTAACTAATCTTTAAAGTACTTTATCAAGCCCTACGGTTCTCAATCACACAACTGTTTACAAATTACTAAAAATTATCTATAATAATTATAATTACAATATCCTCAGAAACTCCAAATACCAGGAAGACTGAAATAACTAATTATTCTTAGCTCTATAATCAAACTTATACTTCTTACTTTACTTCTGAAAAATTCAGATACACCCGTGACAGAAAACATGTCACAACGTGACACCTTTATTATGGTTTTAAACTAATTATTTCACACTCTAAATATTTTTATTCGATGATATACACACTTGATGTTGTTATGTCATAATATACCTGGGTTAACAAAATCCTTTTCTCTTCTATGGGAACTTTTGTCTGTTTTCCTTCACAAGTGTGACGTAGAACACTCTTAGCCTAAAACCCCAGAAAAGATAATAATTACTCTACCAAAACTGTAAGTGTATGCTGTTTCGTTTTCTTAAAGGTACCTTCATTGAAACATACCTTAAAAATACGCATAAGGTAACATCAAATTAAAATAAAACCATTATTAACTTAAGACTTTGTGAACTGAACAAGCAGCCACAAACGCAAACTTTGAGTTAAAAAATCTATACTTTCAGACGTTTCTAAACAATAATGTTTTATTATGTTACAAAATTCAAACATTAAATATTTCGAAATTTCTGTACACATATAGCTATAAACATATTTTTAAAATCACTGTAATGTCACATTTTGTGCGGAATGACCCTGAATAGGCTCGCATCAGTGAAGCTGTGCGTGCTTTACCAGGTTCGCGTGCGTGTAAAAGATCCTATAATTCTAATCAACGAACCAA
>PNEQ01035850.1:0-23873 GCA_003012365.1 Medauroidea extradentata | reverse complement strand
GGCTAGTTACACAACTTTAAAGTGCAATAAGCATGTAAACGTTCACTGTAACTACCCAGACGGGTTAAGTACAAAACCTTTTGACACAATCAATGTCATGTGCTACTATGAGTAAACAAATCACTTTGTCAACTTTCACATCACACACTGAACACTAATAGAGCCGTACATATGCCTGGCTCTACATTCTGCACTTTTCATATATATTGGTGTACATATTTCTTATGATCATAGTTTTATCACACATCGCTTGGAAAATATTTTTAAAAAAAAATTGACTTCAAGAGAAATTAATTAACCTGTAATACGGCATTAGTAATGTCAAAACCTTTAATTTAATTATACCGACGGAGTTGTATAAAATATCACAAAAATAAATGAACCAGAGGAACATCCACACCAAGAGTGTTCAGATTTTTACGGGTTACTTAACGAAAAATTAAAAAATGGATGACGGGAAAAGTTGTGCGAACTGCGAACATGCTGTTCATTCAATTCCGCTATTCCAGGTTTGAGCAACGCGAGCACGGGTACCGGGCACCGTCCGTTTCCAAGTGTCTAAATCGAACGCGCATGCGCAGTCTTCGCGTCCAGTGTCTGTCTCGAGACGCTCGTCCAGGCAGCGCCCTTGATTGCATATTGCCAATATTGACGTTATTTGTGAAAAATTTTTTTACTATAAACATTTTAGTTAGTTCATGCCAAGCAGAAATATTATTTTTTTGTGTGTCTATAAAACAAAAATTGTTACCTTTATATCTGAAAACAAATCTTAATTTTACTTGCTTCAATAATTAATTTAGAAATGTTGGTTGTCCTGTTTTAAGAATTATTTCAATATGGTAGTCAATGTATGTTATGATTTGGTATTGTGGTGGGTTGCATGTTGTGTACCTGTAAGTGACCTGTTAACGGTGTTATAATTTACTTGGAAGTTAATTAATTTGTGGAATGTTCTGGACGTGAAGTTCTACCGAAAATAGTAAGTAGCATGTCTTTAATTTTGAGTAGTGTATTCGTGGTAAGACGAATAGATGTGGGGCAGTGATCTATTTTTACATTGAACTGACTGATAGTTCTAATAATGAGAGTTGTAAAAAGTAACGGTTTTAATTTTATAATCTTTACACTACAACTGACTAAACGTTGAATAACTAGTAGATTATAGTAGGATGTACAGGACTAATGTTTTGGAATGTCCAGTATCATATATTTGTTTGATCTTGTGGGCATTGAAATAAATAATGGTTTAGGTTGCCTTGGGGTTCCTCAACTAGTCTGCAATTAGATAGAACTTTTGTGTTATTTATACAATTTAATTTATTAGCCTCCGTATGTACACAGTACATGTGTTGAAGTAGTCAAAATTTTACATTTACATGACTACAATTACAAGTATACACTAGAAAATATACACATAATCAAATAATTACTGTTTAGTAAGTTAACAACAAGATAAAAAAGTAACAGTTCAAGTGTTAATATAACCAAAGTTAACTTACTCACTGATGCTCTATGAATTAAAAATAATATAGGCCTAGTTTATTGCATCCATCAGATATTTTTGTACAAAGGTATTGTACAAGTCATGTCAACAAAATATGGGAAGGTAAGTGGTAGAGATGGAAAAGGTGCAGAGAAGGGCTGCAAGGTGGGTCACAAATAAGCGGAGGATACAGGGGGAGAGAGAGGAGGATATCAGACCATCAATAATGGTGAGAGGACTGGGGTGGGGCACACTGCAGGAGAGGAGGAGAGTGGAGCGGCTGGTAAGGATGTTTAAGGTGATGAAGGGGGTGGGTGGGTTTCACAACTGGGTGACAAGATACAGGCCGCCTTCCGTTATTCACTGATTTCACTGATATCACTGACAGTTCGCCAGTGTCCGTGAACAATAACGGAACAGCATCAGTAATCAGCAAAATATTTTCACCGTCAGTAAATAGATAATATCGGAACATTAAATCAGTAAACATTACTGCAATGTACGTTGCCTAGCAACTACATCTCTGGCGTATCTGTGATTTCATTCTTGCGATAAACTGTCATGTTTATTTTGTTCATTGTATAAATTGTATTTACTTTAATAATAAAGTTGGTATATTTTAAGCATATTAATACATCTAGTACGACTTACGACTGATATTTTTGTCTTCGTTTTTTCACGACGCAGCTTAAACATTGTGTGTGTTTAAGGTTTGGGAAGCTGTATCCATTATTTTTTAATGCATAAGCAAGGTACGATTCAACCTCTAAACATTATTTAGTCTTTGCAAACTGCACAACGAATGCTTCTGTAACTATAAACAGACGTTAAATAAACGTATATAAATTAATAGATACCCTCTTTGGCCCTTATATATTAAAAAAGACTATTCCTATAATTAGATAACTTCAACTTTTGAATTTCCGCCAAAAATATTGGTTTACTGACAACACTGATGCTCTGAAGCGCCAGTAAAATCGGTAATCTCAGTAAACGGATGTAGCCTCGCACCGGGTATCGTCATCAACCGACCGTCAGTGACTATCAGTGCCGTCAGATATTTCGGAACTATAGCTGACATTACTGAAAACACTGGCCAGTGAAATCAGTGAATAACGGAAGGCGGCCACAGAGAGGTATATTCAGGGGAAGGGGTGATCATGAGTGGATGATACAGAGGGTGGGGAAGAGGACAGAGAGAGGAAAAAACACTATGATGGTGAGAACTGTGAAGGATTGGAATGAGTTGGCGAGGGATGTGGTTGAGGTGACGGGAGCAAGGGAGTTTAGGAAAAGGTTGATGGGGTCGGAAAATTGAGAAGAGGTAGGTTAGGCAAATCCTTGCCACAGGGCTGAGGCCCAATTGCAAGAAGAAAATTTAAATTTAAATTAAAAAAAAAAAAAGAAAACGTTATACAAGACTAATACATGTACATAAACTGTTAATTTAACAAGAACATGCCCTTTTGTTCAACTATAACTTTGTCATGTTCTTCTGGGCTGAATAGGACTTCACCATTTGTAGATCTGCATTCACATTATTTGTCACCACATGCACATAAAAAAACAGAACAAATATCTAATGCAATTGTATGCATTTTACCTTATTTATTAGGCCTACGTAAAAATTCTTCTTCAGAGTAGAGAGAATGGTATGCCTATAAGGAATTTCTTTATACAGTACAGTGCAGAAAGTACACATAAAAATAGTTTTTACAGGTGGCCTTTTGATGTGTATTTCCAGTAATGCGCTTTGGCATTGATTGTTCTGCAATTCTAATGACTTTTATCTTTGGTAGCAGTTATTCGTGAGGGTTTTTACTATGGAAGCATATACATTCTGTGAGAGTAAGCATGCAGCTGGATTTTATGAACCAAGAAGATCCAATTATAAAAACAGCCCTTAAATTGGGAGCAATTTGCTTGACTTATTGCTGCGTAGTTCAATATAGGTAGGCTACGTTAAAATTTCTACTGTGATGTTTTTTACTGTGGAGCAAGACAATTGGAGTTCACGTTATAAGCACAAATTTCATTCTTTTTTTCTCAGAATTTAGAAAAAGTGAAAAATAAAATAATTCAACGCATGGGTGTGTGACCCCATGTTAAGATGGTTTTTGTTTAGTGGGATAAAATGACAATCGTACTAAGACCAAACCATTCCATTGTTACAGGTCTGGAAAACAGGGATGTCCGGGAAAAGTAATGGAATTTGAAAGTGGTCAGTCACTTTATAGACCTCCCAAACAGTAACAGTGAGAGATTTTTCCATAAAATTGAAATGCTATTAACACAGATATATAACCAAAATGTCAACAAAAAATAGTTGTTTGCGGAGACTTTAATATAGACTACAGTACAAATAATAATGATAAACAGAAACTTTATAATATACTGCTTTCATTTAATCTTGAAAACAAACTTTAGAAATTTTTAAATCTTATCTGCGAAACAGGAAACAAATAGTTGAAATGTACAATGGAGACATAAAGGTAGCCTCAAAGTGGGAAACTATAAAGACCGCAGTTCCACAGGGAAGTATATTGGGACCTTTATTATTTCTAATATATGTCAACGATATGCTTGAAAATGTTAAGAAATGAAAGTATAACATTATTTGCTGATGGCACTAGCTCAATTGTTAGAGAAAGCAATATTGTTACTCTCAGACACATATCTAATACTGCTCTAAAGACCTTGGAGACGTGGTTCCAAATTAATAACATGGTTTTAAATTTCTACACTTAAAAAAAATCATACTGGTAGTGACTGTAATAAAATTCTGTGCAACTACAATAATAACACTATTGAGGAAGCTACAATAATAACATTTCTTGGCTTAAACATAGATGAAAGTCTCATGGACAGAACACATAAAAATCCTTTTACAAACAAACTGTCATCTATACCTATGTTATATGCTAAGGGCACTTAAATTAGTGCTGGATATTAAAACCTTAAGGGTTATTGATCCCTACCACCTTGGATTTATCTGTTTCTTCTCAATAACTTCTGTTCCAGTCGATGTATCAAAATTTTTGTCACGACAAGGCATAGATACAAACTTATTTGATTTTCTGTAATTGCTGGAACCATAATATATTCATTATTTTGCAACGGGAAACAGCTGAAAAGGAAAAATTGCTTTATTTATGGGAGCGACTACAGAGGCCGGAACATTAACAGAAACAATGCCATATGGATTCCAAAAAGTGAATGAAACAATAAAATATGCCTTGTCAGTGTGAAAAAAGTAAAGCAATGTGTCTATTCCCTGATTTATAAGAAACACAGTAAAACCAATCTGACAGGGATCAATCCCCCTTAAGGATGGTATACTTTGCATTTTTTCATTCTGCCATGCAATATGGTCTTGAGTTCTGGGGAAATGCCGGTAGAAGTTAAAACATTTTCGTAACACAAAAAAAGTGATGCGTATAATAGCCGGTGTGAACAAAAAAAAATCTTGTAAGCCCCTCATTTTAGCCCACCATATGAAAACAATGTATTATGTAGAATATGCCATCCAGGCTCTTAAACTTATTAAATTTAACATAGAATGCTACCCTAAAAATGAAAATATACACCAGCATAATACGAGAAATGCACATAAACTAAGAACCTTCCAACATAATAGCTCGTTATTTGAAAAAAAGTCTTTATTATTCAGGTTTAATAATGTACAACAATCTGGCAAAACACATAACTTATCCCAAGAAAAAAACATAAAATTTAACAAATTAATACATGTTTCTATAACATTCAAGAGGTTGAATACTTTAATGATCTGTAATTATACACATTTCTCATCTTGTTTACAGCATTAGACTTGAATATAATAAACAGATCTCTGCTGTATTTGTAACAGTAAAACTACTGTAGGCTACCTATTATTGTACACATCATTATTAACTTCACATTGCCATTTTTTAATTAATGTTTTTTATTGTAGTTAACGTAATCATGTATTATAAGCTTGAATAATCATGCTTGTATAACTATACCAATGCTTGTGATTTTTTACTTTTTTCTTATTAATTTTTTTTGTTTTTTATCAAATTATGTAAAATTTTTATAATTGTACCCTGATTACTAAAAGATTACATAGGGTAATTTACATATGATACGTAAATGTATGCTGTATATCTCAAATTGACAAGCCCTATATATATTCATGAAAAATTTCAATAGGGAATCTCGAGGTTGATGTAAAAATGAAATAAATAAAATAAAAACTTGGAATAGTCAGGCAAACTGCTTTTTATATCTGGAAAATCAAATGTATTACACAGACTTCAGGCTTGTGGTTTGACTTTTGTGTAGTGCTCATTTGTAGTAATTTTGTGAATGGAGACAATACAAGTTCTGTACATGTTTTCAATGTGTAATCTAAAAATTGTAACTGCCTAACTTATTTCTCGTAGCCTTAAAAATTGGAATGTAGGAAATAGTTGTTTCAGTTTTTAAAGGGAAACTTGGCTGTACTGTAACATTTCTCGAAAGCTAAAAAAATGTGGCAAGTGCAAGCAAACTATATAGGTCTAAGGCAATTTTCAAACAGCATTGCAACTGTTGAGTTTTCAGAATTTGTTAAAAAAAACAGGGTAAATATCAGGAATCACTACACATCCTGTACCTTCCAAACTATTTTAGAGGTATAGTTTATTAATGAAAAAAGTTTCTATAGATGTTATAAGTAATTGTATGTATAGAAAATTGGGTAGGCTTAATATTAAGAATCATTACTCATCATTCTTAAGATTTACCGAAAATTGTAGCTTTATAACTTCGAAAATTTTGGTTTTTGTTTGGTTATAATAGGTTTTAAATCCTTGGTCACGCTAGAGGTCGAACCTGTTCAGTTAAATACATTCTTCGGCCATGCTTGATCATGTTTAATGTTTAAACATGTTTGCTAGGTTACACGACTGAGTAAACTCAATGAACATTCCAACCTAGACAAACTTGAAACCTGAAATGTACCATATTTAATTATCATTTATTTATTTATTTATTTATTATTCATTCCATGGAGCCCTTAACAGTGGCATTGGCCATAGGGCTATAGAACATGTCACAATGGTACTAATCTATATACACTAAAAAAGTGCTGGTAACACAGTCAATAAACTAAAATTATTACAGTAGAAAGATTAAATGATCGGAATACACATACAAGCACATAATAGACCCAAATTGTAAATATAAACATTTGGGCAGAAATCAAAATTCACACCCAATATTCGCATATGAGATATATGAATATCTGTAATACACGTACACATATATACACATACATTTAGGCCTATGCACCTCTTGCATAAAGATACATACTAAGATTTACATACATTTTTTGTTAACAAAGGAGGAAAAAAAAACTGAAATACTCTTCCAAAGAATAAAAGGCAATTAATAGTTAATATGGATCTACACTAAATATTCGTTACTTTTTAATTATCATATTTCATCTAACTGAAATGCTGATGTGTGTGTAAAGTGGATATAATCATTTTATGCCTAAAAGTTAATATAACGAGTGCAAAATGTTGGACAGAAGCAGCCATATTTGTTGCACAGATCGTTATTCCAAGCAACCAATAGGAGAGAAGCGTCTAAGATGCTTTGAAACTACACGTGAAACCAGTTTAAGTTACTTTGAACGAGAAGAGACTTTGATCTGAACTCATTGATAGCTCCCGTAACTGCTCCTTAAAACTGAACATGTTTAAATGAAGTAGTTCTGTATCCAATCTGACCGTGACCTAAGTTAATTTTGGCTGGGGTAATTATTTTACTATTAAGTTTTCCATTTTTGTCAGGTTAGGTTAAGTAAGGTTACATTACTTAACCTTACCTAATGAAAAATGATAAACTTAATGGTGAAATAACTGAACCTAACCAAAACTGACCTAAACTAACCTAACCCATCTAAAAATGGAAATTTAGAAGTTAGAGAACTGTAATTTTTTCTGTGTGTGACTACTTCTCATGTCTAAAGAAATATTTTTTTATCAATATACTACATCTCTAAAATAAATAGTTTGGCCGGTATGCAATAAGTGATTCTTGACGCTTACCCATTTTTGTGTTGAAAACCTGGAAAAGTCAAAAAAGAAATTTGATCCTAATATTCTGTATCAATTGTGTTTCACCTCAGTAGTGGTTTAAAGGCCTGGTTTTCTCCACACTCTAATTTTCACTGAAACATTAAAAAAATTAACAGAATCTTTACTTCAGAGAAATAAGGATGCCTTGCAAACTACCTCTCGGTTATATTTTGGGCCGAGGGTCTATCTGTAGGGTACATATTTACATAGGCAGTTTAAGGATTAACTATACATGCCCCTGCAGTAAATTAGTTCACGAGAGAAAACATTCATTAGAAACTCTTCCTGTGAAAGTTTATTTATTTTAGTGCACTCCATTTGATCCCTGAGGTTTGGGATATAGAGCATGTCAAATTTGCATACATTCAACACATACATAACAAAGAAAACCAAAACAGTAATACATTAAAAAACCTATAAATAATATAACAATAGTACATAACATACCTTATATAAGGTATTTGACATTTACAATCATACAATATGTAACAAAAGAATGTAGGCATGCTATAAAATAACACATGATATGAAAGAACCTAAAATGAAAATGAAGAAAATATAGCAAGAATTTAAATAAAAATGTAATACTATTTGAAACTAGTAGGCCTGTAGTGAAATATAAAAGCGGATAGGATTTATTTTACTATAACTTACCACTGTTTGGTATTGGATGGTGAAATAAAACTACTTCACTCTTTTTTACTTTGCAGTTCCACATTGAAATATTATTATTATATATAATCATTATGGCTTACTGAAAAAAATATTGATTCAAATGTGATACATCAGTATCACATAGACTTAATAAAAAGATTGCTTTTGTTTTTATTTGTAGAGTGTTGTAATAAGGGTAGGTGTATAATTTTTGAATTCTTGGTTTTGGAAGTCGGTACATCTCAGTTTCACTTTGTATACTGCGAAGGGCATACACACACACGGAAGTCACTTGTAGCAGTTTGTACTAATGTTACTTACCGTACTCAAAGTTAATTATTTAGGCTACCACAGATATTTAAGTTAATTTTTATAAAATGAAGACTGACCAGCATTGTAGTTTTGATAAGGCTTTACGTATGTGCACACACACCTCAGATATGTATGGGTGTGTGAGATTTTGGTGTAGCTTAGTATTCATGGATGTAGGCTAAGAACGATTTGTTTGCTGGATATTCTCCCGAAACACAGTGATGCATCTAGCCACATTATCGCCTATGGCAAAAAATAAAACAGCATACCCCTTTTTGGCCATATCAAAAAACATAGGTTTACACATAGAAGCCTAGGTCTGTAACATAAACATGAGACTAACATACAGCAGGGCCTGTCACATAAAACATTACAATAAGTTATGAATGTAATATAAATATATGTTTTAGGTTCATTGCTTCAAGACCACAAGCACATATTAATGTAATCTAGGATAAAATAACAAGATAGCTTACACATGCTAACTTAAAATTACTTGATTGATTGATTAGGACGTATTTATTATCCATCCACTTTAAACCTTAGTGCTATGGGACTTGTCAGTAGGCCTACATATTTACGTATAACAAGGTTAACATGAATTTTCTCTTACAATATCAGTTCAAATGAGTACAATTTTCCATTACAAGAACCAAATTAATAATCAAGTACAGTTTACCATGCACAGCACAAGCAATATAGTACAATTTAAATGTATAACGTATAGATACATTATTATTAATGTGTAATAGGCCTACATAAACATATGAACATAACCTAAGGTTAAAATACATTGCAGTAATTAATTTTTAAGAAGAAATTCATCAACTTCTTTTATTAATTAGAAAATCAAACAATGTGTTATGAACGATTTTGTAGTTACAGTACTGATTTTTTTTAAATTGTGAGGTAGGTTATTATAAAATGTTACTCCATTATGTACAGATTAGTAGGCTTGAGTTTTATTAACCAAATGCAGGGTGTCTACTAGGTCACGAAAGTCCCGAAAAAGTCACGATTTGTGAAAAAGGTCACGAAAGTCCCTAATTTGAAGTATATTTTGGTAAAAGTCACGAAAATTATTTTCTGGTGTTTGATTCTTGTCTAATCATTTGTCAAACATGCATGTTCACACTACTAGTATTTGTCGTGCACTGTGCAAGTAAACTAAATAATTAGTTTGTATATTTATCATAGTCATCTTCATAAAGACAACTTAAATTAAGGTTAATTGCACATTTTAAGATTGGACATGCTTCGCGCTATCAGCAGTTGGCGGAAACATAATAAAAATTGTCGGGCGTGTTGCACTTGTTAAAAAAAAACATTTATTAATTCTATTTGAACAGTTTTTCAAGAAAAAGTCACTAAATAGTAGCTAAATTTTACTTTCACAATCTGGTAGACACCCTGAAATGGTTATGAATATCCTCTTTTTTCCTAGTATTGTGGTGGGGGGTTTGAGTATTTAACTGATAGCTAGGTAAGTGTGTATTCTTTTTAATGAATAATATGGAGTTGTAAATATATATGCATGGAGTAGGGAGTTTCCTCATTTCTTTGAAAAGATATTAAATTTTGTATTTGGATATTATGTAAGATTATTTGGATTGCCCTCTTTTGAATCTTGAACATATTACGTACTATGATTTTGCTTATTTATTCCCAAAAAATAACACTACAATTAATAGTTGAATATGCATAATAAGCACTCTTACAACATTGTAAACTGCATTTACAAACTAATATACGTAGGATGAGTATTAAGCTGAGATTAATTCATTTGTTGTTATTTGTATATGGTGTTTCCAAGTTAATTTTTCATCAGTAACTATCCTTACACTTAAAAATTTAGGTTTTCCCACTACGTCAATGTCTGTGCCGTGTACTGTGCTTTTACATTCACTTTATTCTGTGTTTTCTTAAAAAATAATTGAATTAGTTTAGTTTTAGCTACCTTTAAGGTTAGCTGATTTGTTGAAAACCATAGATTAATTTGTGTTAGTAATTAATTTGTTGTTAATTCCAGTATGTCATTGTCGTTGCTGCTTGTTGACTAATTTGTTTCATCTGCATAGGATATTATATTACAGTAAGGCACACATTTCCCTAAATCGTTTATATAAATAAAAAATTAATTGAGCCTAAAATGATAACTTGTGGGATACCAGTATTGTTCCATGTCCCAGTATTGGCACATTTTTTGAGACTGGAGTGATATCTTTCTCAATAGTTATGATTATTTGTAGTCACTATTTCAATTGATTGTGTTCTATTATGTAGGTAGGTAAATATGATTTAAACCAATTGTTCACCACACCTATAATTCAAAGTGCATCCAGTTTATCTATAAACATGTAACAGAACAGAACATTAATCTATTTATTAAATCCATTCAGTTATTGTTTAGGTCTCAGTGCTTTTATATACCTATAAGAAATTGATGAATACCTTGCAAATATAAAGTAACATTGTATAAATAATTAGGACCAAAATGTATTTATAGTTCTTTAAATTATTATTTATTTTTGATGTCTGATTTAAGTATTTAACTTATTTCTTGACTTAAGTACTAAATTGGCTTTTTATCTTAAGTTACTTTTTGCAATATTTTAATTTTAATTTTAAAGTGTTGTTATTATTTTGTAAAATTTTTTTGGAAAGTGTGTGTAATATGGTTTTGACTTGTTCTATATCCCAGCATTCCAGAGGATATCTTTATTTATTTATTTTTAAATTTTTTTTTTTACATTACCCTAGAGATTCCGTATTGAACTTGTTGTTCATGGAATATAGGGCTTGTCAATTTGAGATATACAGGTACAGTACGCCCTATACATTTACATATTTTACGTATATACATACATTACCCTATATTACCTTTTAGTAACTAGGGTATAAATAATTTCACATTACAATTTGTATAAAAGGAAAAAAGATAAAAAATAAATTACAAACATTGGTATAGTTATGCAAGCATTCAGTACATGAGTATTCAAGCATTTAATACAAGATTACGTAAACTATACAATAAAACATTAATTTAAAAAAAATGCAATGTGACGTTAATAATGATGGGTAGAATGATAAGTAGTCTTACTGTAATAGATACAGTTGAGATATGTTTATTACAGTCAAGTCTATTACCTACAGATCCTTAAAATATTCTTCCATCTCTTGAATGCTATAGAAACATTGTCCGTCAAGCTTATGAATTAATTTGTTAAATTTATTTATGTTTTTTTTCCTTGGTATAAGTTATGTGTTTTGCCACATTGTTGTACATTATTAAACCTGAATAATAAAGACTTTTTTTTTAAATACGAGCTGTTATATTGGGTGGTTTTTAGTTTATGTGCATTTCTCGTACTATGCTGGTGTATATTAAAATTTTTTAGGTAGCATTCTATGTTGAGTTTAATAAGTTTAAGAGCCTGGATTGCATATTCTATATACACTGTTTTTATATGGTGGGCTAAAAAGAGGGGTTTACAAGATGTTTTTTTTTTGTTCACACCGGCTATCATACACGTCACTTTTTTTTGCATTACAAAAATGTTTTAACTTCTACTGGCATTTCCCCAGAACTCAAGACTGTATTTCAAGGCAAAATGAAAAAATGCAAAGTATACCATCGTTAAGGTTTTAATATCCAGCACTAATTTAAGTGCCCTTAGCATATAACATAGGTATAGATGACAGTTATTTTCAAGGGTTTTTATGTGTTCTGTCCGTAAGAGTCTTTTATCTATGTTTAAACCTAGAAATTTTATTATTGTAGCTTCCTCAGTAGTATTATTATTGTAGTTGTATAGAATTTTATTACAGTCATTACCAGTATGATTTTTTTTAAGTGTAGAAATTTAGTTTTTTCAACATTTAAAACCATGTTATTCATTTGGAACCATGTCTCCGAGGTCTTTAGTGCAGTATTAGATATATGTCTGAGAGTATCAGTATTTTTTTTCTCTGACAATCAAGCCAGTGTCTTCAGCAAATAATGTTATAGTTTCATTTCTTAACATTTTCAGGTATATCGTTGACATATATTAGGAATAATAAAGGTCCCAATATACTTCCATGTGGAACTCCGGTCTTTATAGTTTCCCACTTTGAGGCTACCTTTATGTCTCCATTATACATTTCAACTATTTGTTTCCTGTTTCGCAAAGATGATTTAAAAATTTCTAAAGCAGTATTATTTACTCGTATATTTTTTTAATTTTATTAGTAGAGTATTATGATCAACAAGATCAAATGCTTTTGATAGATCGCAGAATACGCCTTAAGCAAATTCTCCCATATCAAGTGCTTCTACAATTGTATTTGTTAATTGAAATACTGCTGTCATTATAGTTTGGTTTTATTGGAATCCCCTCTGAGCTTTACATATTATTTTATTAATTTCTAGGTACTAGTTAGCCTATTGTGCAATATTCTTTCAAAAACCTTTGAAAAAACAGGTAGAAGACTAATGTGTCTGTAATTTTCTAATTTGTCTCTGTCCCCCTTTTTATATATTGGCTGACCTTTTGCTATTTTTAACCGGTCTGGAAAGATACCGTTTTTGAAGGATTGATTGATTATCAATCTAAGAGGCCGCAATATATTTTTGTAACAAGATTTTATTAAAATGTTTGATAGGCCATGAATGTCTTGAATTTTTTTGTTTTTTAGGTTCTTTATTACTTTAATGATTTCTTCTTCATTTGTCGGGTGCAGTACAAATTGAACATTGTTCTTTGCGCATGTAATTGTATTTAGTTTCTTTATTTGTGGAGGACAGAAATACAGTTTAATTTAGAGCTTATGTTTACATAATGGGAATTGAAAGCATTAGCAATATCCTTTTTGGTTGTTATTAAAGCGTCATGTAGTTTTATTTCAATTTTTTGTTTACACGTTTGAGTTTTTTTTTTCTTCTAATTTCCCGTGGGTTGTTTATGCAGTCTCTAATTTTTCCATTTGTAAACTTTTTTTTGGCAGCATTCAGTACTTGGCAATGTATTTTCTTATAGGTATTGTAATATTCTATGATATTGTTATTAGTTGTTTTGGTCAAATTGTATAAATCCTCATGGTGGGATTGACTGACAGTAAATAATAAATAAAAATAAATAAAATCCATTAGTATTCTAGGGTTCACTAAATCAAACACTTTTGACAAATATAAAAATATTCCAACTGTGCTTTTATTACTGTCCAATGCTTCATGTATATGTAGGGTAATTTCTGTGATTGCCGATTCAGTACTTTTGCCTGTAGTGAAACAGTGTTGGAAAAATTTCAATAAATTAAATTTATACAGCTAGTGTGCGCCTACAAGCCTCTTTTTCATTAATTTCTCCAAAAATTTTTGATATTATTGTTGAGATGGAAATAGGTCTATAATTGTTTGTATTATTATCCCCTGTTGTGTGAAGTGGAATTATTTTAGCGCAGTACATATATTACGTAACTATTTGATGTATCATATAGGCTATAGGCCTATGTAATAGTCATATGACATAATCGAGCCCATTACATAAAACTAACTGCACAGTCTCTTTATGTCAAGAAGAAAGCCAAACTTGGAAGATAGTTGAGCAGCAAAGGGAGGGCTAGCTACTTCTCCTTCCTCTTGTTGCTGAAAGTTGAACTGTCTGAGCAAAATGACTAACACCAATACAAACTAGCGTGGCGAGAGGCATGTGACTGTTTCTATGGAACAATGGTGTAACTACTGGGGGAGGCTGCCTCGTCGTAGTTAACAAATGTTATTTCACTACTGGTCACAGTATCAAACATTTATATGTCAATCAAAACTTATGCCAGAGACAGTCGTCTACTTAAAGCATATTTGTGTTTTCAATGCCTAGAAGCACAGAAAAGATAAGGACGACACGTCAACAAACTATGTGAACCAAATAAATTAAATTTTATGTAAAAAAATATTAGGCTGGCGTAAATGACACCTCTTCTGAGATGGTGCCCATGGCACAAGTCATTACTTGCCCTACTGTAGATATACACCTCTGCCGAAGTATTAACTAGGCCTACTGTGTTATTTATATTAATCTGTGAAGAAATTTATTTTTGCATCTAAAATACTTTTAACAATTTGTATTTGTTTAACATTTCAATGTGTAATAATTTAGTTAAATTAAAACAAAAATTTCATTCTTAAAATGTGTTAATTTATACTGTACATAATATGACAATTTTCAGCATGCTCAAATGTTTTTAATGAATAGTGATGTAAAGTGGGCCTTTATTTTGTTTGATGTGTTTCACCATCTCAAAATTTACTGTTTAACTTTCCTTAATATAATTAGTGGTTAAGTTGTTACTTTTCTGTACACTCACAGCTCTTGGAGATAACTTTTCATTTAGATGGTCAGTCCTGTACACAACAATAACACCTTCACTGTCAGTTTTTTTTACAAGGTGTGCATTTAGTATTTTTATAAATTGTCTGTAAAAAGTATAGGTGTCAAATGAAGGCTATATTTTAGCAAGATCTTGTGCTGTGGCTATGCTAGTAGTTAGGTTTCTTGTACATGTATATGTGTCAGTGTTCTGGTAATGAGTTCAACGGAGAGCAGTCACTTCCTCTGTATGCAGGGGTCGTGGGATGGGAATTGTTTTCTATCACATGCAAGCCTGAGAACATGACACAATGAGTTAGTTTCTTACATTGTGCTCCTGGTCCTCAGCTCGTCTGGTTAAGCAGACTCAGTCGAAAACAGTGCTTCAATAAACGTGTGAAACTATTCTGTGCTTATTTCTGTTATTTGACTGTTTAAATGTGGGAATCATCTGATTTTGAACTACTAAATAGTGAAGGAGTTGTATCAGTTCTTCCTTCCTCTCCCAATTCTCCTATATGTTGCAATAATTAAGGGCACTGTCAGACTAATTTAAATGAGTGTTGCAGCAGTTGCTTGCAAAATAAAACTGACTACTTAACCATTATAATGTTGTTACTATTGAAAATAAATATATTAACAGTATATTGTGTATTGCCCTATCCATGTTATTGCCTGTCTTGTGTGAATAATTTTATAATGTTTACTTCACACTACTTCAAATGTAAAATCCAGTGCATTTTACACCAGAATGAAAAAAAAGTAAGTTTATCAGATTAACACAATTTTTGTATAAATGGTCAAGTTGATTATTATGTTTTAGTCTGGACTTCAGAATCTAGGAAAATTTTTCCTAATGCAGACAAATTTAGCATTTAGTTAAATGCCAACAGTTTGTTGAAAAATTGTTTCATAGATAAGCACTACTTTAGCACCTTTTTCCACTGATTCCAAACTTACAAATAATTTCAGTGCATCAGAATTTTCCCATTATTGCTAAGTCTGAATATAGGTCTGTCTAACGGCTGTAGTGTGCATTTGGTGTCATTAGGTTAAAGTTTAAAAAGTGAATGTAAGGTAACTTTGCCACACCTGCAGTTAAGGTTTGTATTACATCTATGTTACATAGACAATAAATAACTGCAAAAATGACCGCATTAAATGTCATTGTCTATTTGCTGTCAACTTTTAGTGTATAAGTGTTGCTACAATGCACAAGTGTGCCTTCGGGCAGTATTGGGCCGTCCACTTCTCCCCCCACCCCTCACCCACATAGCCATTAAATATTACAACATAGGCTACACGTGTTTTGTCCAAGAATGGCTGTTTTAATTAAGTTCAATCATTATTTGAACACGTTTTGGAAACTTTATATTTGCTAAAATAACCAAAAGTAATGAGAAACAAGCAGTGAACTTCCAGGTAAGAAAACACACCCGACATTACATTATTTGTTTCTCCTTGTTCCATAAGGTTTTCGCCAGCCAAAAACTTGCATTGAATAACTGAAATTTTTTTAAAGAGGAATTGCCTTGCAAAACTTGTAACGTACTTTCATGAACAACCTGTATAGTCTGCGTTTAGGACTTTTGCAATAGAACGTTATAAGATCAAACCAAGTATGCAGTGTGATACACGTTGTGCGTGTAGTGTATCCTTACATTATTCTTTGGTATTTCTGTTGGGCAGAAAGTATTGCGATTGCGAAGTAGGGGCACCAACCATCTGGCCGTTTAAGGCCATAATCTTTCATTTATTTCAAACAATTGAAATAACTTGAATATTTTTTAACCAAATGCTCTGAAAAAATTTGAGACTGTGTACAGTCATACGATACACAATTTTGTCAGAGCGTTTTCTAAAATAATGTACTGTTTGCTAGCAAAAAGTTATTTTGCTTCATTTTGGCTTATTTTGACAACAAAATATGTGCTATTTCAGGGGGAAAAATCTAAAAATGTGTTTGGTGTATTGCATCAGAAAAATTCAGGTACAAACTATGATATATAAGTGTTAAAACTGCCAGAATGAATTTTTGATGTATGTATTAACTTGCGTTAATTTTTTTTTTTTTCGAAACCACTGTTAATCTAAAGCGTGAGGCCTTAACTTCACTGCAGTGAGTTAGAAAAATACGTTTATTCGTAAATATATTAAGTTCACGATGTGTCTATCTACGAAAAGAAAACTCATTTAAGGCGCCTTCTGGTGGCTATGTGTTTGTGTGAGTGAGACACGCCGCCAAGGGCGGTGTTGGCTGGCTCATCTGGCACACCATCGCTTCTAGCGTAAGGCACTGAAACGGCGTGCAGTGGTATAGTAGAACGCTCGCCTGTCTGACACTTTCAGTTGTTACCCTATATTTTAATTGGTGGAAAGTGTTAAGTAAAGTCCAATACACCTCTCTATTGTAGTTTCACACGAATCTTGTGAGTAGTTGTTTAGTTATAACATATTGAAAAGGCCATTTTTTAACCGTTTTGAGAGGCTCCGAAATGATCTTTCTAAGTAGTGTGATGTTTTGAAAAGTAAAATAATCACGCACATAAGGAATACTCCTTCAGAGCTCTCCACCATAACTAAAAGTTGCATTTTCGCACTGCTGTATCAAAATATCTACTCATAAGATTGATAGGAAACCAATTTAAGGGTCTGCAGTGAATTTTTGTACAAGCTTTCCACAATTAAATATTAAGGTAGCCTTTTAAAATCACATAAAAAATAAATAGGCTCTAATAAGCGATTTAACTGATAACACTGCGCGCTAGATCTCCTTCTTGACAATAAGAACGATGTGGCACTAGTCACGCTTGGCAGAGTAGCTCTTATCGCTCCTTCGCTTCTGTGTCTCCAACACACAAAACTTCTCCTGAATACGATCCTCAATACTTTAGAAATTAATAAGTAATGGTGCCCGAAAATCGTAGGCTTACATTTAATAACCTGCCGTACACTTGAAACATCGCCTACTGCGACTGGATGGACTACTTCCTCTGAATGTGATGAGTGTAATGCTTTCAAAATCCAGTCGTATTTTTACCCGTCGTAGTTTGCCGAACTATGACCTTGGGAAGAACTTGGAATTCGCACGTCCTAGCGTCCAGTTGAGATAAACCGGAGTTCAAGTCTGGGTCGGCCCGAGGCCAGATAGTGTTCGCGTGGGAAGCGCAGGGGGCGTTGCCGAAGGTCGGTCGGTTTTTCCGCGTGTTGCAGCCACCAGTTTTACCCGCAGCGCAGTGTGTTCGCTCAGGACTGCCGTTTTAGTGAATTTTCCCTTTCTCCTCGTCGAAATATTCTTTTTGATATGTTTGATCAGATTCGACTGGTGTTTGCTATAATATGACCACTTACCGTCCTATCCGTACTTAAGGGCGTTCAAGTGGGGAAAAATTCATAATTTTATATTTGTATGAAATAGTGTTAGTTTTGTAGACATTACTGAAGAGTACATTTACCTCTAACGAAAAAAAATTAGCTCAGCCAGTTTTCCCGTAATGTCACTTCAAAGTCAAAATTTGCGTAATTTTACTTCATACAAAACTTGAAAACCAGTAAATATAATGAAATGGAAAAAATATCATCAAAACTACACGTCGCCGTCGACGGCTTGAAGCATATACAAACCCATTATAAAATATTTTTGTGTTTAAAATAAATTTGTAAAAGTACCAAAAAAATTTCAAATTTTGAAATTTTTTATTTCACATAAATATTTTTTGTAACGGGTTTTAAATGCTACAAGCCATAGACCAGGACATGTGGTTTTGATGTGATTTTTTTCATTTCATTATGTTATCTGGTTTTCAAGTTTTGTATGAAGTAAAAACACGTAAATTTTGACTTTGAAGTGCCATTACGGGAAAACTAGATGAGCTAATTTTTTTCCGTTAGAAGTATGTGTACTCTCAAGTAATGTGTACAAAACTAACACTATTTCATACAAGTATAAAATTATGTTTTTTCCCCACTTGAACAACCTTAATGTGCATCAGTAGAACAATAAGTTAAGATTGTTTATTGGATGGAAGTCTTGCTGTAAATCAAACTTTTCTCTGTAAGTCGAATGAGAACGCTACGGTACATTCATTTAGTTCACTTTTGTTTGTTTGTTATCACAAACTTAGTTTGGTTTGTACTTATAAACTGTTACACTGAAAAAAAAAAAAATAGTATAGCTGCAGGTACCATACTTGTGTTCAAAAAGGGACAACAAAACAGTTTGGTTGTTGGTAATACTCTGGACAGTTCCTTCAACAATGTATTTTGTAGGAGTTACCACATAGAGGTAATATACAGTAGAGGGAGCATGACGTCACAAATGTGTGTCCAACATGGTCTCGAGAATTTGGTGTCGTTTATTTATGCTTTCTCGGCGTAAAAATGCAGTCGTGTTGTTTAAAACTCATGGCGTACCTTCCAGAATATATATTTAGTCATGTGGTGTCACCAAGATCTCGGTTCAAAACCTTACAGTAAGTACGTAGCTAATATTTACTTTTTACTAAAAACAGCTGGGTTAAGGAAAACAGTAACGTGGCAGACATTGTTTACATTTGTCGTTCTGAAACTTCTACGCAATTGTATTATGCGATTATATGGTTGTATGCTCTCCTTAGTTCGTATGTTCATATGGTATCAAAATAACCCAACATGGTTGTGATTACTAAGCAATTATTATCTTTTCTCTCAATGTTATTTCAAATCTCCCGCGCATATTTCACTAAAGTCACGTGACACATGTTGAACACACAATTTCGTATGCAGCTGTATAGCGGATACTCCCTCTACCCTATAGTTACTCTAAGAGTTACCATCTAGTGTGTAAAACCAACAAGACTCTTTGTTTCTGCTACAAAACAAGACTTTTGAAGGAACTGTCCAGAGTAGTACCAACTACCAAACTGTTTTGCTGTCCGTTTTTTAACACAACCATGGTACCTGCAACTATACTCTTTTTTTTCAGTGAACAACCACCCTTCAGTATCGTTACCAGGCTCACACGAGTTGATTGGAATTTAAGGATTTTTGTTGAAGTTAGAATACTCCCCCCCCCCCCCATATAAATTCGTGACACTTATGTAGTTCGCTTGTTTCATGCCACAAACATCTGCAGTCCGCCAACTGCATGCTCACGCTCCTGCCAGATTCACCCATTATGCTTCTTGCTTCTCACACACTTGATATATTGACTCGTGTTGCTTCTGGCTTGCGTAGTGTTAACGCCCGGAACCGACTAATATCAGAATGCCGCTGTCTTGCATGAGGTATAATGGAAAGTTCTGAGGGGGGGGGGGTCTTTTCGGTGTCTTTGATATCACGCTGAACAAACTCTCATGTCAGCAAAAATCAGTGCAGTGATGTTCAAGTGACGGTCATAGGACTCCGTGAGGAACACTGGGAGAATTTACGGCGCGTTCCGTATAGGGCGTGTGACTTGATTTTGACAATTGACAACAATGAAAACACATTAAAATCTTCTAGCACTGATGTTATCGTCGTTTCGCAAATACTCAGTAGTTATCCAGCACAAACAAAAATAAACAAGCTTCTTTCTGCTGTATTATATGACTCCGAAGCAGGCCCCGTAGTCAGGATTTTTTTATATTTAAGGGCGCCGCCTACCAGCGCGTGAGAGGCTCAAAAGCGGCGGAGCTGTAAAGTCGACCTTGAAGCGCACATCAAATGCCGCGTCGCCTCAACGAGCCAAGCTCTGAAGTAGCTTGCAAGCTTCCCGCCAAACGGATTTTACTATGGGACATTAAAAAGGGACCATATAATTTTATTGGTGGAAGGTCTGTAAGTTCAGTGCAGGTCGCAATCTGAGTTTCATATACATCCGGTTAGTACATTTTGAAGTACGGCTGTCTGAAAAGGCCGTTTTTAGCCATGTTTGAGGGCTTAGAAACATTTTTTAATGAGCGTGGCGTCTTAACAATGAGGTTCCGACCTTGTCTGAAGTTTGTTTTCTTTTCGTGCGTTGGCACAATGGGCACACGTGGAATATTTTCGTAGAAAAAACCTGTTTACGAACACACTGCAACGCATTTGAAGGGTTGGGTAGGCAGCCACCTTAAGGGGGTCGCGAATGTTATAAGTAACACCGACCCCCCCTCCCCCAATAAAACGTTGCGCCCGAGTTCCTTTCCCTTGAAAAATAGGATTTTCAAGGTGCAGAATGGTGTTAGTTTAGCAGTTTCCATAAGGTAAGGGGTTCCTCCCCCCCTCCCTTGCCACTCCTTTACTAATCTGATATTTGGTCTACATGAGCCGTGGCCGTATTTTTACACACAATAATGATGATGCACTTAAACGTAGTGATCCTGGGAGAGATAATTAGTACAGTGTGGTGTGTACACAGGTGAGAGAGTTCGGCCAGTCATCGATAACACTTCTAGGTTCTAGTCTAGATTTGACTTACTCGATCCAGGCTGTGACGTGGACCCACGGCTGTCTCTCTCGGAGAGCTATTCTAGAGGAACGTTGATAGTTACCATACTGTTGAGAGAGTGCTCGCAGCTACGGGCAGACAGCGGCCAAATCTCCGTAGTTGATTGGCGGGAGAAAGAAACACTCTTGCGTACACGGCCCGTGTAGCTATTCTAAAAATTCTGGCACTTGTCGAGAGTATAGGTAATGCTTTCCGTACGTGCGCGCGGGAAACGTGTTCTAGGGAGTTGCTATAATTCAGTTTTTGACGAGTTGCGATGTAAATAAATAAACGCTAGTAACATAAATTGAAGCATACACGTTTTTGAAAGTCAGTATGGATTAACTACAGAACAACAAACTTAGATAATATTTGCGAACTTTACGAGCAAACATTTACCCTGAATGATGCATTCTTATTGAGTGTGCTCTTTTGCGCCGGAATTTAATATGAGAAATTTCGGCGGGAGATTTATTCTTCTGACATACGTGCTAGGAGAGTTGGCAACAGCTATTGTCTAGATTAGCTGGGTGTTTTTAATTTTAGCAAATAAGCTTCGAGAAGCCCACAATTAAAATATTATTGTTTTTACTGCTGAATTATGCGTAATGCCCTCTTAAGGGCGTTCACGTGGTCAAAATCAATAATTTTACATTTGCGCAACATAGTGTTCGTTTTATAGACGTTACTTGTGACTATATTTCCTCAATGTCTTTATTTTTTAGCTCTCATAGTCTTCTCATAGCAGCATGTCAAAGTCAGAATTTGCAAGTTACGGGAACATAGGTTTAACACAAAGCACGTGACTTACCAGAATGAAATAATTTACACTGAAATTAGATACTATGACCAAATAAGCTAAAAGATTTAAAACCACACAACGAAGTTATTTTGTCTTTTTGAAAAGTTCACATAAATGATGTAAATTTCCATCGTTTTTAGATATTTTAAAAAAATGCAAAGGAATTTCTTGGTACGCTTTTAAATCCTTTATTATTACAAGGGGGAATTTTAGTCCCAAGTAATTTCTATAAAACGAACACTATGCTGTGCAAATATAAAAATACGAATCTTTACTATGTGGGCACTCTTAAGGGCGCCGCCTACCCGCGCGTGAGAGGCTCAAAAGCGACGGAGCAGTAAGGTCGACCTTGAAGTTCGCATCAAATACCGCGTCGCCTCAACGGTCCAAGCGCTGAACTAGCGTGCAAGGTTCCCGCCGAACGGTTTTTACTACGGGACACTAAGCGGTGACCATATAATTTTATTGGTGGAAAATCTGCAACTAAGTTCATTGCAGGTCGCAATCTAAGTTTCACATACATCCGGTTAGTTCATTTTGAAGTACGGAAGTCTGAAAAGGCCGTTTTTAGCCATATTGGAGGGCTTAGAAACAGTGTTTGTAATGAGCGTGGCGTCTTAACAATGAGGTTCCGACCTTGTGTGAAGTTTTTCTTCTTTTCGTACGTTGGCAGAATGGGCACACGTGGAATATTTTCGTAGTAAAAACCTGTTTACGAACTGCAACGCATTTGAAGCGTGGGGTAGGCGGCCACCTTAAGGTGGCCGTCTGCCCAAGCCGCAGAACTGCGTGCAGAACTTCGGCCGTTACAAGTTTATTCGAAAACTTCTCAGTGTGCGTGATGTCTCGTTTGGAATAGCATTCGAAGTACGTTACACCTGTATACCCATTTCAGATCCTTCATTTATGTCTAGAGTTTATTTCCACGTTGCCGAAAATGGGTGTTTTTGCAGACCTTTGTGTTGGCTTGAAAATCTTTGCGCAGAATATTTTCAAAGGTATAATCATATACAGTACACTTTTACCTTCAAAATTACACGATGGAATGGACGACTCGAGGTACACGCCCTCTGACGTCACACCACAGGGGAAGACTGTGGGAAACAAAGCTTGTTTACAAACATGCTGATTTGTTGGTTGGTGATGGTAGAAATCAAAAATTTTGTGCACTCATAGACTTGCACGCAAGTGTAAAACATAGTTTCGTTTCATGGTTAAGATACGCAAATGCATAATATCAATGTTTACCTTAAAAGAGCGGCAAATTTCAAACAAATAATCAATTTTCTTTACATACATCTCATCCTGGACATGTGAAGCCAAACACCTAAATGAAGGTTATGTTCGGTTGCGGTATCCACGGAGGTATGAATTGTATCCCACACCTGACTGAAGGTCCGCCTCTTTTCAAGTCGTCCATTGTAGGATCACAGTTGAATGTCTGATAGTGGCGAGTTGTCGGCGAGAAGACGACTTGAGGCGGTCTCGAACGCGCAAATTACGTTCGGCCAGACGGCCACCTTAAGGTTGTTCAAGTGAGGAAAAAACATAATTTTATACTTGTATGAAATAGTGTTAGTTTTGTACACATTACTTGAGAGTACACATACTTCTAACGGAAAAAAATTAGCTCATATAGTTTTCCCGTAATGGCACTTCAAAGTCAAAATTTGCGTGTTTTTACTTCATACAAAACTTGAAAACCAGATAACATAATGAAATGAAAAAAATCACATCA
>PNEQ01035849.1:5171-23972 GCA_003012365.1 Medauroidea extradentata | reverse complement strand
ATGCCAATTTTGGTGGCTCTATCTCTTATATTTTCTAGTATTTTTCGAAAAATGTTTAAAAAATTATTTTTTTCAACGTGGCGTAGCTCCCTTAATATTTACCACAGAATAGTGTTGGTTTATATACCCCACCTTATTTTCCATAACGAATCCCCTCCCGGACTTTGGCACATGAATTCTGGTCCACCCTGTATATCTTACTACTGCTGTTCTGACCTGCATATTATGGATGCAGGTTACGTGCAACATCCGGGCGACACACTAATGTCGCAGAGGCACGTCAGCGCATTGTGAAGGGGAGTAAGGGTACGTGGTAAACTCGTTGTCGGAGCTACCCCTACTGCATACTGTCCTGACCGGATAATAGAGGGTGGAGGAAGACAGGGTCATAGTTTACCCCCACAAATCTGTATCCGCCAGCGAGATATATAGTAAACATAGAGGGGCAGAAGCGCTTCCGGGGTTGAAGGCCAATTGAACTTATGTCGGCCATATTTTACACTGGCAAAACAAAGGGGCGGGGCAAGGTGTTAGTTAGAGATAATTACGTTTATGTACCGGTATTAATAGAAAAACAAAGCTTACGATGCGTTGTGTATGTGTATGTGGCGTGTAAAGCACATAAATACTTCTGTCTATCGTTTAATATTTTAGGAACGAGAACAAATCGTAAATACAGGATGAAAACAATTGACAAAAATATGTAGGTAGCGAGGTAACTGGCTCACAATCACACAAACACACACACACACACACATATATATATGTGTGTGTGTGTGTGTGTGTGTGCATATTAAAAACGTTAAAGTAAACATATGTGGGCTAAAATATACATATTATGCATTTCAGTTATGTGTAATTATTATTACCTCAGTTTTGTGTATAGTGTACTGTATAAGACTTTATAAGTAAATTATATGTTTATAGAACTACTGATAAATGTAAATTATAAAACGTCTGAACATATGCAAATAAGCCTGCGTGTATGTGTACAAATTAAAAATAATAATATAACACATTCTTATTACTACAATAACCAGGCATATAACATGTCAACTATATCAACAGTCTAAAGCCTTGCTGCCACACTAACCCAATTTAAGAACCTCAAACTTATATAAATAAATAGATATTCGCAATTGGTCTGTCGCCATATAGCGGAATCACTCCTTACCTTCCTCTCTAGGCTACCATTCCCAAACCCCTCCTGAACTTACCAACTTCTAACAGTTACCAAATCATTCTGTAAAATTTTCCTCTCACCGACCTCACAAGCATAGATTGTCTACCCAATTCATTATCTTCCACTCCACTTGAACCTCCTCGCTTGTGTTTACTCTCCCCCATACCCCCTTAGTTAGGAGGCAATTTAACCCTCTCTAACCTCACTCTCTGTTCACAAGTATGTATATACTGAATAGACTTTAAACTCTTCTTCTGTCCTTCAATGTACTCCATCCCATTTCCTACATAATTACAGATGGCCTATATATCCCTTCATCTTCTCCATCGTACCGCAGCCTTCTGCACCTACCATTCACCCTCTTCGTACATTTATCCGTTCCCGCACCTCAACTTCCATATATGCGTCCTTCTCTTTGGCAGCATATTCCAGCTTTGGCCATACGATACCATCATGTATTATGCCTTTTCCTTCACCTCCCAGTAATGAAATTCTACACGATTCAGTAAATGTTATGTTTTGTTAATATTTGATTTGTATTGGTTGTAAACTAAAATGTTTGGTACCTTTTATTCTGTCTCATTGCAGCTACCCATAACATTATAATAAAATTTATCTAAACTGCATAAACAAGGACTATATAATGGCTGTAGTATGAAAATCTTTTATTTTATTGCTGTAGTTAGTGTGTGCAGCCAAACACTGAGATAGGCATCACGATATGTTGTGGACTGCAGCAGTTTATTGCATATTTCGTGTCGGCGAGGGTACGAATGTTCTCTAGTGATACATTAATCAGGCGTAGTTATAACGGACTCGACATTAACTCGACAAACAAATACCACAACGATCAATATCCCAAAATATTTCTCACAATTCTCGTTAAACCTACATTACAACGTGCATCAGCTGACAAGGTTTTGACTATAAATAAAATGGTGGGGCAATTTCAAATAGGCTTCACCTGAGAGCCTTGGAAATAGCTGTTTCCGCCCATCTATGTTTACTATATATCTCGTTGGTATCCGCAAAAAAAGAAGAAGAACGAGGCACAAGTCTTCATTACACAGAGCTACAGACAATCTTTACTCAGTGACCATAGAGTAAATAAAGTACTAGTACATACTGGATACTCTATGCTTTATGTCCTACGCGCTTTTTATAGTTTAATAAAAACGTCAACTTGACAAACATAAAAACGAATTCAGCAGTCTTAAAAAATAATTTTGCAGCATAATAAAAATGTAACTAGCTAAACTTCTGTTCAAAGTTCCATTCATTGCAAACAGTATACGTAGACACACTGGAAAATCACGGGAATAGTTGACTGTTTGCTAGGCTCCAACGTGATGTATATAACACTGAAAGTTTTGTATCAACATTGGCTAACATTTATTTGTAGCATTTTTTCTCTCTACAACAGGCCCAGTTAGAACTGCATAGCTTGAACACACAGCGTGTGTGATTTGTCCCAAAACTGTTCACACGTGTCACGGTTAATATAATGCAGTTTACTAGCGACTATTTTAAACATTTTCGCGATTTTCCAGTGTCTCTAAGTATACGTAAATAAGAGTTTGAAATTATTATATGACAAATTAGGGAAATTTCTTGTTTGCTACCACAGAATGGCCAACCTGTGCCTTTCCTTTCCTTCTCTCGTGTGAGAAAAATATGTGAATTTTAACATTCTTTAATATATTCTGTATAATTGATGATCTCTTTTAAAATTGTTTCTAAGGTGCCATTTTAAGTGAAGGCTATACAGTAACTTCATTTTGTTCGGGACTTTGTTGAGATTTGTGATTTTTTTAACCACACTTCACTATCGAATACTGGCAAAGCTATAAAAAACGACTTTGCTCTTTAATAGAATGAAACATATTAAATTAACAAAACAAACACTGCAGATATAGCACAATAAAGTCAGCTCAATTTGCTTTTACAAACCAGTTTCTAAGGTATGAATAACACGTGGTAAGGCACCGAAATACGTTGACCATGTTGTTCACATCACATTTTAAAATTTTGACTAGTAGCAGCACACTATGATCAGGAGAAACAAGTATTATATATGTTCAAATTAATACGCTATTTGACACTAAATACATCCTAATAAGAAATGCAAGTAGGTACACTGTTCGCAACAGAAAACAAATCAATCATCCTCAACACAAGCCACAACAACCGCCATTTTACACACAGGACGTTTTTCAGTAATGCCACTCTAAATACAGTCGGGAACACAATAGATGAATTATAATTAAAAACAATTAAGTGAGTAAGAGGTTTTTGGTCAGCGTTTAAGGCGGCCGGCCACCCTACGCTTCAAAGGCATTGCAGTGTGTTCGTAAACAGGTTTTTTCTACGAAAATATTCCACGTGTGCCCATTGTGCAAGGTACGAAAAGAAGACAAACTTCAGACAAGGCCGGAACCTCATTGTTAGGACACTACGCTCATTATAAACACTGTTTCTAAGTCCTCCAACATGACTAAAAACGGCCTTTTCAGACTTCCGTACTTCAAAATGTTTTAACAGGATGTATGAGAAACTCAGATTGCCACCTGCACTGAACTTTGTTGCAGACTTTCCACCAGTACAATTATGTGGTCTGCGCCGCTTAATGTCCCATAGTAAAAACCGTTCTGCGGGAACCTTGCACGCTAGTTCAGCGCTTGGCTCGTTGAGGCGACGCGGCATTTGATGTGCGCTTCAAGGTCGACCTTATTACTCTCTCGACTTTGAGCCTCTCACGCGCGGGTAGGCAGCTCCCTTAACATCGAGGTCTTCAGCGCTTGTGAGGGGTGACAAGAGGTGAGAATGGAGAAGTGCCGGAATGAAAGGGCGGGGGAAACGGAAGATCTCCGAGAAAACCCGCCGACCAATGGCATCGTCCGGCACAAGTCCCACACGCGAAAATCCGGGAACCGACCCATCGGGAATCGAACCCGGATCACCTTGGTGGTGGGAGGCGAATGGTCTAACCATTCGGCCACTGCGGGCCGCTAAAAACAATTAAGATGTTTCTGTTCGTAAAATTATAAAACAGCTCATTGAAAAGTAACATAATATAAAAAAACGCAATCAGCAATATTAATTGCAAGTAAAAATTGAAATCTGTTAAGTTATATTTTCAGTAAGGTGATGGGAAAATGTGCTCATGAGCTCACTATAGTGTGTCCGTCCCCTTTCAGTGGTATACAACGCGCTGTCACAATGGATGGTCCGTACGTTGTGGCTGCAGACAAAACTGGTCATTATTTATCCACAACACCTTCATCAGAAATTGAATAACGTTTTATTTAACGCACATTGTGATAATTCACGTAATTTCTTTTTTACTTAATGTAGGCCCTACGTTAAAGTTAGTTCAGTAAAAAAAAAAAAAAAGCCGATACCTTATTTGTCACAGAGTTTGAATAACGAAGCTTTTTATTGACAGCAACTAAAAACTCATCTACCAGGTAAAACGTGATTGCGCTATTGCGCTAACATTTGCATGTAATGCTAAGATATTTACTGAGAGAAAAGTTTCGTTGTACAAAATATTATTGTCTGAAAAGCATGTACTTACTCCAAACACTATATAATATCTCAAACGGCCGAGATAAACATAGACATGGGATTTCTTACTACGATTAGACAAATGGCCTTGTGCGCCCTGACAGAGTCGAAACAATTGACATCTCTGGTCAGTGCAGTCCTATACAGGATGTCTGGAAACAAATGCATAATGAGTACACCACACGAATCCTGGCAAAATGTTGTACGATGACATTTTTCATGTACAATCTGGCAACACATCACATTGCGCCACATAGATTTATTACTTATCTCGCTACTACTGCTCTGACTGCATAGTATGGGCACAGTTAAAATACCAAGCATTCCAAACATTATTCTACATTTTCCTAACGTAACATACATAAAGTAACACTTGGACGCGGAACGTAGAAGGACAAATTGTGTACGTAAAATGACGTCCTACAACATTTTGCCACTTACATTTTCGTCTGCAATTTAGCCCAGAATTCTCATGGTGTGCTTATAATGGGTTTGTTCGTGGACTTCCTGTATGTATGTATATACATATATATATATATATATATATATATATATATATATATATAGATTGTATGTACATATATATGAGTGTATATATATATACACATATATATAAATATGTATATGTGTGTATTATATATATTTTTTTGTCTGGGAGAAGACTGCACGACAGTTCAGTGACTTGCGCCTAGAGGCCGTGGTGAGGCGTAATGCGCGTACGGTGCCGTCCTTATCACTTCCGCAATTCTAGGACTGGACCGCGCAACTTACGTTCACCCAGGCGATCACCTTAAGGTGGCCGCCTACCCCACGCTTCAAATGCGTTGCAGCGTGTTAGTAAACAAGTTTTTTCTACGAAAATATTCCATGTTTGCCCATTGTGCCAACGTACGAAAAGAAAACAAACTTCAGACAAGGTCGGAACCTCATTGTTAAGACACTGATCATTATAAACACTGTTTCTAAGTCCTCCAACATGACTAAAAACGGCCTTTTCAGACTTCCGTACTTCAAAACGTATTAACAGGATATATGTGAAACTCAGATTGCGACCTGCACTGAACTTTGTTGCAGACTTTCCACCAATACAATTATATGTTCACTGTTTAATGTCCCATAGTAAAAACCGTTCTGCGGGAACCTTGCACGCTAGTTCAGCGCTTGGCTCGTTGAGGCGACGCGGCATTTGATGTGCGCTTCAAGGTCGACCTTACGTCTCCGTCCCCTTTGAGCCTCTCGAGTGCGAGTAGGCGGCTCCCTTATGCGCTGAACTTATTTTCTGTTTTCTCGCTGTTAGATGGCTGCATTAGAAAACCTTTATATTATAAGCTTAATTAACACACACTAGAAGCATTTTAATGAAGCCCGGGGTAACAGAAAACGAGCAAACGTCATCAAGATCTTAAGCGTGAAACAAAAATAATAAAGATTTTTCTTGTTAAGTGTATAAATCTTTATTTCATATTTTCTCAAAGCTCGTCAGTTTCTGGAATCGCAAACATGATAAGCGGCACCTGGGAGTAGTTTACTGTAGTAAACCAACTGGTAAATTCCAAGCCTTCTTATTGGCTATTCTAATTATTGATTGTCCGGATCTACTTGAGCTGGATGCGTGGTAGTGAGGCAATTTTTTATTTCAAGTTCAGAAATTAAAATAAATTACAAAAAATATTCAATGCGCATTTTATAGATACGTGCCTTGACGTATCCCGCAATACTGTTCTTCAATGTGAATTATTTAGTTTCTGTAAGCCAGTTGGTTTTAATTTCTTGTATAAAACCTATTAGTATTCTAATTTAGGCTTTATATGCCATTATATCGAACGATATGGAAGCTAGAAAATTTTCATTACTGTAAAAATAGTAACAATGGATGTCTACAAAATAAACAATATCTCGAACGGATATAAAAATTATGAATGCAATTAAATTTTTGCGTGAACACCTCCCCCCCCCCCCCGGTCCCTCACACACAACAAACTTGTAGGTTAGCCGTCGCTGTCCTGACCTGAGAGAGCTGTGGTTTTCCTCGGAGAGGCTGGTGTAACCTTGAAGCAGCTAGTGGAAAATAGAGCAGCAGGAAATACCTGTAGCAGGGACTTTCCCCGCGCTATACTGCACACAAGTGCTGCTATCTATCACTCGTACGATAGTACCACACGTCTAGCATCTTCCGAGTAGTTCTGTGAATCAACAGTAGGTGGCAGCGCGAGCGTATTGATTTCACGTGTGTCAAGCCGCTTTCGGCTATCATCGGAAATGCTCGGCCGCTCACCCGAAACAACGCTTCTCTGTCTCTCGCTCTATCTTCCACTCAATCGTATGTCCAGGGGGTGACACAGGATAGGGCCTACGCAGCTCTTATTTTCTGTAAACCATTGCGTGTGTACCAATATACAAAATTACAAACATCACTACACGATATTGTAATATATTAACAGAAATAATATTTGTACGCAGTTACCTTATATTACAGTGTTAATGTCGGAGTCTACACGAATTAAATCTTTTGTTTTGTTGTAAAAACTGTTTAAAGAATGTTGATGTATATTGAGAGTCTTGAAAATTTTTTGTAGTGGTACGCCCGAGGATCGTGTAAACTGTAAAGGATACGCCGCCATTTTCTGTTACTATTATCACTCGTGTGCATGCTCACCGCGTGGTTGCGATTCGTCAACATTTATCGTACCAATACCAAATGGTTTGTTTTAGTTAGACCTTTTAGTTTTAAAGTTCCAGGTGCATTTTATTTTGCCTAGAACTAGGTTTTTATTGTACCAGTTATATGTGGCTTCATGACCTGTGTTTCGTTTCGCTTTAAAATGTTTTTACGACTGATGTTAACCTAATAAGTGGTAGTGTGTTGTGTCCCACATGCTGCCAGTTGTTTGAATAATAATAATAACTGACTTCGAATGTACCTAATATTACGTACTATTTATGAACAGTACTTAAATAAGAATATCAGATTTACACGTATATAACCTTAAAGTTACAGGTTATGAGTGCACACAATTTAACCATGTCAAGAACCTCACCGCTTGAAATAAAAAAAAATAAATAAAATACGTTATTACAAAACACTCATCTAACAACATTATAGGCTAGTTAAATATTTAAAAAGTTCATCACGACTATGCATCACTGTGGATACTAACACAAAATTTCCCTCGACAGAATATGTATGTTTTCTGTTGCGTGGTTGGTAATACACAATCATTTACGACAACGAGATCGGGCCGTAAATAAGGAAGGCTGGTTAACCTGGCAGTGCCATCTCTTATAAACCCTTACATACTCCTTGCGTATGTCGGAAACCTTCACGTGCTATCACCGAATTGGCGAGTAATCTATCCAAAGTAGAACATTCTTCACACGACTTACTCTTTAATTTTTTACTTACTAACTGGCTCGAGAGAGGGGTGCGGTTAGGCCCATGGTCCACCATTTCTAATGTTTTACGTTAATAATATTTTTACGAGAGCAGATATAGAAAAACTGTTATTCAGTTTGGTTACAAACCATTTGTACTATAACTGGTTTTTTTTTTCGAGACAAAAACCTTTTAGCTTGTTATGTAATTAAGAACATTCTTATTAATGATCTTATTAGCCATACATATATATTATTTTACCTAAATCCGACTGCATACTGGAAGCAATTCTTAACAAAACTGGGGAACAGTTTTGTAATATCATCTCTCGGTTAGAAATAAAAATAATTATCGCAAAGCAAAATAAATAATAGATCATATGGCCTTAAAAGTGGCTGGAAGTCGTACACACATACACGTCAAGCCACCGCGCCTCCTCACTCACAATCATTGTAACCACCACTGTGTGTGTATGTGTGCCTTGAACAACTGTAGTTCGTGTAATTTTTGGGATTGGCTCTTGGACTTAATGTATTTGTCACTTCCTGGAGGGCGCTGAGCCAATAATATAGAAGCAATTAAATGCTGACCCAAACATTTAGAAGCACTGTGTTAGCGAGCAGCCAATGAACAGCTGCTGTCTACTTGAATACGCTGATATTCTTGGAGACTAGCCTACATGTCAGTGAACCCGCGAATTTTACCAGTCTCTAATCATTGGTTGCACTGGAAGCTTATGTGATCTTATAATTGCAAGGAATGTTACTTCAGCAAGGCCAATAAAAGCCCTTCACTTGGTGGAAACGGAGTGTTCACAGTGTCTAGGCGTACAACATTGTTATCTATAGAGCGTCCCAACCTTAGATGGCAGTATACAGCTAATGGTGCGCGCTGTTGCCATATCGCAACCACGCTACGAAGTTCGGGAAATGCACTACTTCAGAATTTTGAGCCTTAAAATATTATATTCTTTATTATTTTAGTTGATATTACAAATTGTATTGCTTCACGCTTCAAAATATGTAATTGATAGAATGTTCTACTACTTTAAAATAAGAAATAATTGACATACTCCATTGATAGTATTTCGCTACATGAATTGTAACAGTCACTTAATTAAGAAATAATTATTATCAGATATCTTTTAATCATTATAGCTGCTGCTGACAAAACGAAAGATTCCTTCAATTTTAGTAGCCTCTGTCTGAAGACAAAAATGGGGTTGGAGTAGTTGATGATTACGAAATTGATCATTCAAAATCATTGTCGTATGGGAAATGAAAATTATACATTTTTTGTCACTTTTATTGTTTGCTAAGAATACACTTAAAGTGGGAGAGGTGAGTGTTATTTGTTTATTTGGATGTTTTTACGTGCCCTCGAACAGCACAAGGCCTTGGTAGTGATCAACGAGACTAGAGGGGGAAGGGAGTCGACCATCGTCTTTGTTATGGAACCATTCCAGCATTCGCCTGGAGTAATTTCGGAATATCCTGGAAAACAGAAATCAGGATGGTCAAAGCTGGATATGGAATCCGAGTCCTCCTGAATCCGAGGCGAGTGTTTTACCACTGCTCCACTACGGTCGGTTATCAAAGGAGAGTATATTAATGTTTTGCCGTGCTGTCGACTTAGGCATATCACTCATTTCCACCACTTTTTTGATTTATTATATATTCGGCCTCAACGAGAGCATGTACAAAACAATATGTCTACCAGTATTATTTAAATTTAATTACCGAAACCAGATACATTTTTCTGTCAAGGAAACAAATTAGACGACGTTGTAAAACCTTATAAACAAACTGTGTAAGAATTTAATTATTACATTTGCGCTAATTTAGGATTTTGAATGTGGTTACCATATAAATAAGTTAATAGAAATGAAGGATCATTGCTTTAAATTTATTTCAATATGTTATGTTAGTCTGATGTACTGTGTTGCTATTGTTTCTTCCTATTAGCATAAATGGTTTGTTTGGATCATTCTGTTTCTTCTAAAGCTACCTTATTGCGTTAATTGTATGTGAAAAATACTGGAATAAGATCAAGACAATATTTTGATACCTTTCTTGTAGCCTACCAATATTACGGCTTTTTATTCTTTTATTGTTTCTTAACAAAATTTAACTCACACGAAATTTTTTTTCGAAATCAGTCAACATATACAATGAATTGCTCGCGGCCGCGAGACACTGTAGTTTCGCTACTGAACCAGTTTAGGACACGGGGCGAAGAAAACTGCTGATTAAAGGTAGCCTGTATCTTATTTATTAACATTTCCAGACATAACCTCATAGTCAGTAAAAATAACGGCTAAAGCCATTGAGGTGGGGTTGTTTTTGAAAATAGATTTAGCTCATTACGAACATCTTCCTCGCTTTCATCCCCGTCTAACTTAAATAGCAAAAAAGTTTCTCACTGATAAACATTTTAATGTTTCGGTTTGTTAGAAAGCGCACATAACGTTAGAAAAAAAATCTGTACAACTAACGAAAAAAAATTTAGCCTTCAGATTTCTTCGTTGGCGTCCAACTATATGAAATTACACGCCATAAAAATCTGGATACGATTTAGCTTTTCATTCGTAAGTTATTATGTGATATATTTAAGGATTCATGAATACAGTACCAAGTTCAAAATATTTGCTTTTTAATTTATTCAACGCGTTCAAATGGTGTAAATGATGAACCAAATATATCATGCAAACATTTTAAGATCAACGTCACAACGTGAAAATTTTAGGATTTTTGGTAACAGCACGCGCCGATGCAAGGACATTGCTTATGACAGTTATCATGCATTGGAAAGAGAGAGCGAATGTCTAAACCCTGAACTGCAATCCTAACGTGAGACACATACATGTGGCGTAGAATTACGTTGCCGACGTAAAGAAGTGTACGAAATGGTTATATCTTATTTCGTGCCGAAAAGCGTAAGGGTTTCAGCCAATAGGAACGCAATATACAAGAATAAAACGTATATACTTCCACTCAACGTCACTTCTGCCTTCGTTGCTTAGCAACATATATAAGTATATCTGGCGAAGAACAGACGTATTTACATTTTGATGCGTGTTTTGAAAAATACGTATTATTTTCAAATTGAGATACATGTGTTGCTCGCTCTAAGACATCTTCACGCATTGCACAAAGTTGAGAGAAGTGTATGCGTGTATTTGACTGTATGTGGTGTAAAATTATTTTACTAACGTATTAAATGTACACTTTCTATCGTCAAATTAGGCAAAATTTTTCCCGAATCGTTTTAACAATCATAGGCTTACAGTATGACGGAAAAAAATTGTTTTTTGGAAAATGAAAATTTTGAATAGGGTAGGCTAACTAACGAAAGTGTTTTAATATGACGAGTATAGTGTAAAATAACCATGCAGTTAGTTTAGGCCTACTTTACATCAGCAAAGAGCGGTTGTAATGTGAAGTGTGTAAGCAGTAGAGAATTAAGTTATTTGGTTTACGAGTAAGTTTAGGAGGGTACTGTAGAACGCAAATTTTATACCTATATTGTTTTAGTTGCCATACAACAAGAATTTATGAGGAATGCCTAAGAAAATAATTTGCTCTGAAACATTTTCAAGGCATTTTGGCGAAATAGTTTTGGAATATGTATAAGAAAATAGGTCACTTTTTACTATGGCCATAGGTGAAAAAAGAAAATAACATAGCAAATACGGAAAACATAGGAAATGTACAATGTCTAAAAATCATTACATCAACTATAGTGGCTCACTTAAAACACCCGAACCAAATAACGAACAGCTGATACCAGTGGCCATTTTCCAAATCCTAAACTACATGCACGATCAAGGCCATCGTAAACCGCAGGTCTTCATTCTTATACTCGCACACGTTATTACGGTTACGGTTATTGTGTACATGTGAGTATTGTAAACCGACCTTAACAACTCGCTAGATGCCAGCTGTTACGCATTGTATAGTATCAGGACAAACGAACATTCTGAGGAATATGTGACACTAGCCTTGAGAAAAACTAGCGAGGAGACACTCAAGGGTTTTAAATATAAAACAAATGTCAATAATACAGAATGCGGGTAGTGAGTATATGTTAGCACCAAGACTATTATTTACATATTGTATCCTAGATACGAAATATTACCGGATAAACGTACTAGGAAATAATAATTTTAATTTCGGACGTTACGAATAAAGAAAATATTAAACATCATTTAACTATCGAAAATGATAACCCTACAATTAATTTTAAACCGAGTTGAAAATTACACCCATGTTGAAATCTGCCTGGAAATGAAATAAAGGAAAATGAGAACCAACATTCAGTGCTAGTAATGAAATTTTAATCCACGTTCTGTATCTCGAAAAATTTAGTTAAACAACACGAAATTAAGTGTTTTGTAATAATTTGAGACTGTTTTAAATAACAAATTACTTTCTTAATTATATTACGAGAAAACGTGTGTGCTCATTCATTATCTGACGGCGGCTGTACATCATTTAAGACACTCTGTTATTTATTTTACAAAGTGAAACGATACTAAGAAATAAACATTTAAATTATGACATACATATCGGCTGGTTCTCTGCGAACTGCCATCTTGACTTTGACTTTAGTTTTTTCAGTTTATCTGGACGTAAAGGTTTGACTTTAGGTTTGCCGTCGCTATTAATTTTTCCAATTTTAAAACAACCTAAGCTAATTCAATATGTTTTATAGTGAGTGAGTGAAGTCGATTTTGGTCAGCGCTCAACATCGAGGTGGTGAGTATGGAGAAGCGCCGTAATGAATGAACGGGAGATCCCAGAGAAAACCCGCCGACCAGCGGCACCGTCCGACACTATTCCCACACACGAAAATCCGGGGACCGACCCCGCAGGGAATCGAACCCGTATCGCCTTATCTGACCCCTCGGCCACCGCGTACCATACAATTGATAGTAAAGTAATTGAAACTAAACAAATTTAAA
This sequence comes from Medauroidea extradentata, assembly GCA_003012365.1. Classification (NCBI taxonomy): domain Eukaryota; kingdom Metazoa; phylum Arthropoda; class Insecta; order Phasmatodea; family Phasmatidae; genus Medauroidea; species Medauroidea extradentata. The sequence continues at coordinate 10,886 of PNEQ01035849.1, read as the reverse complement.
TAACGTAAAGAAATCGTCACAGGGGAAAGGGAATATTCACGCGCTTGCACAGTGTTGGTGACATGTCCTTGCATTTCTCCCGCTAGACTTGTTTGCCAAACACTCGCCCGCAAACTGCATTTTCAAAGGCACGCCAAAAGCTGAAATATTTGCGATGTGTTTTAAAATTATGAACCTTACCCTGACAAATAAAACCTATTATAATTTGATAATTTCCAGTGTTCCTTTTCTAAATATCGTGAAAACTGTGATAGGACAACATCAAGGAGATACTAAACACTTCAGAACGTGCATGTATTGAAACGTATTCACGTTAATAGTGGAACAAGAAATATAATATTGCGTGGCAATCGCTGTAACTCTTCCCCCCGTTACATTTGACGCGCCGTTTGCGCGCCTTGTGAGATTACACATTTTATTCTGGTCTATAAATTCAGTGCAGACGTACTTAAACGTATTTATTCCATGGATCAACTGTGATAATAGTAATTGGTTTGATCTGAGTGCTCACGTATGAATATTACGTTACGATTTCGCTAAGCAAAGCTGTTGTGATTGCGAATTTCCTATAGCAGGACTGTTGCGATTGCTTGTAAGACAGACGGTAATAATGGCGTGGGATACGCTACCTTAAACTTGCTGTGACTTTATTATTAAATATTTTTTTGTGCTACGTTGGAGAACTTTGATTATTTTAAGAACTTTACTAAGCTTAAAATAGACGTTATTAGACGTTCGTAATGGAGAAATGGCATAATAAATTTCCGTTGGTGTTAAAATGAAACCAACGGTAGACATTGGGGAGAATGATAGTAATCAGTGTGTGAGTATGCTTAGGGAACATGGACTTATGTAACGAAACACTTACCCCTTTAACTGGTGTCTGCCCGCACCGGGCTCCTGCACGCACAACTATCGCAGTGACTCCTCGAACTCAGACTAGACGAATGTTGGCTTGCAACAATTTGCAAGCGCCGTACACTAGCGATGCGTTGTGAGTGTTTGTGGAAACTCCTATTAGACTGGTGGCTCCCTCTTTTTGAACTTAAATTTTCGTGTGTCGTAAATGAGGCGCATTGATACATGACTGAATTATTTACTAAGCACTGTGTTCATCCTCATGAACTCTTTTATTCCCGAGAGAGGGGATGGTGGTGGAATTCCTTAAATACCGAGTCCGGACCTTGGTGAGGGGTCTCTTCGTCTGGTTATGGCCAGATCATCACCGTCGCGTCCTTGGTTCATTGCCCGGGATAGCGATCATCGATTTATTATGGAAGTGAACTACTTTTCTGCGAGGCATCGACGAAATATTTAAAGTTAAGTATGTTTTCCATGGGAGGCTTATTACTGCGCCGTGTTGGAGGACATAAAAGGGCCGAAATTGGGATCCGATCGCCCACTAGGCATATCATTATTTGTTTATATTTTGGGCATATTTTGGAAATTTGTGTGATGGATAATGAGTATCTATAATGTTGCGTGGCGTCGTGAACTTAGTAAAAATCAAGGTTTTCTTTCTTTCTTAGGCGTATGATTAATTGTATTTATCCCGGTCGCATCCTATGTGTTAAAAGGGAAAATGTCATTCAATGACTTGGTAATTTTAAACAGTAAAACATGAGCAAATTGTTATTGCCTTGTTAATTACTTTGGTACATAAGGGAATAATGTTTATAGTGTGTTAAATGTCGATATTGTACCAGATGTTACATAAAACTGAGAATGTCATTTATAAGGATGTAGCCTATATGAGTGCTAGGTTGGATGCACCTTTACATTGTAAATTTTCATATGATTCAAGGTGAGAGCTTTCTGTATTTTCGGCGAACATTGATCCAATACCTTGGTGAAATTATTCAAATACGTTGTACCTTATTACCTTTTTCTATAATATAATAAATTGTTTATATTGAATTCTAATGGTTTTTCCATTAAGTTCATCCCCTGGAGCATCAACCCACTTGATACTGAGTGTTTACCTTTTCCTGTAACATTGGCAGGTAAGCAATTATTTTCTGAATGATTGCTTTGGTGGGTGATATTAGGGTGCAGTGGTGTACCTATGGTGTTGCTCACCCCCTCAGGGGTCGTTACAGTATGTTACGTCACCTTCTACAAAGACTGTCCCTGTCCGACCGTATTTAATATTTATTTTCACGTGGATTGGCTGTATGTTTTGCGGATGTGGGGAGGAGGGGGGCGCCGATGCCTAGTCTAAAGTTCAAACTTTGAGCTTATGAAAAGTAGTGATTGTTAAAATGTTTTATGGTGGTCCGCGGCATGATTTCAATCAACTTTTCGACCATATCTCCGAGAATAAGGTTGCCCCTGTTCTAAGCGCAAGCCATGGAACTGGCATGAAGTTTCTCGGCGACGACTGTACCCTATGAGACACTCAGTTATGCCTCTTATCATTTTGTTACTTCATATTTAATATAAACATTTTTCGTACACGTCGATATCTTTTAAAAGATTCTACGCCAAGATTTGCCTACTTGAAAAGGGCCGTAAAACACTTGAATGATGTTCCTGAGCAGACGTAATTTACGCACTATGAAAGTTTTCGAATAATCTTGTAACGACCGAAGTGCTGCACACTGCTTATTACCTTGGACAGGAGGCCACCTTAATGTGAGTACGTTTCAAGATCTCCTTGTCTAAATTAATAGTCGAAAAACATTTTTTACACTGTTTAAATCGTTCAATTCTAAGTAGAGTATAATTTATTAACTTCTATTATTAATACGTGTGCTATATTTGCATTAAAAAGTTGCAGGAAAGTTAAAATTAACTTAAGGAAACAAGTAACCGCTTTGTCGCGAATCTCCTATGTTGTCATCGTGTAAAAGTGTAGAATTACGGCACTAACGTGTTGGCATGTACTTTATTTTCGTTAAAGGTTTTAGTCAATAATAACGCAGAGGAAAATAAAATTTAACTATGGAGTCTGCGTTTGGCTATTACTTGAAAAGATGTGTGTTAGTAGTAGACGATAGCAACCAGCATAGTTATTACCTAATTAATTTATAAATAGTATGAATGAATCGAGTTGCAGGATGTAAGGCCGTTCAAGGGGGGGAAAGTCAATTTTTTTATTTTAACGAAATAGTGTTAGTCTTGTAGGTGTTACGTAGGAGTATATTTTTTCCTTACGAGAAATTAGCTCAGCCAGTTCTCCCAAAATGATATTTCAAAGCCGATATTTGAATGTTTTTACTTCATGTATACAGCAAAAAAACAATAAACATAATGAAATAATCCACAATAGAACTACATGTAAAGGGTTACGGCTTGAAGTATGAAAAAGCCCATTACAAAATGTTTGTATTCTAAAAAAAATTTGCAGTTTGGATTTTTTTGAGTACTTTTCGTAAAGGTACAGAAATATTTAATAATTAATAGCAAACCGTAAGTAAATAGTAATTTATAATAACTCAGTCGCCACTGAACACAATTATATTCAGACGTAAAACGACAGGGTTGGCACCGCTGTAAGATCTGTCGTGTGCAGACTTGAATGCAACAGGACGGAAGTAGCTCGTGAGCGTGATAACAGTTATCTCGACTTGGCGCGCCTAGTTTGGACGTTCCTTACGATTACTGTCAGACGCCAATACCACGACTATCCTAGCCTCGTCACTTTCAAGTCAAGTAAACACTGACATATTTGTTGTACGTCGAAGTGAGCATCAAAGTTGTACAAGAAATGGAACACTAGTCAGCGGTCTCGCTACCAACCTATAGGCTATCCATGATAAAATGAGCACTTCATAAAAACCTAGTCACTTTTTTTATTTCAGTTATATGGGAGGTTAAGGGAGGGAGGGGGGGGGGCAGATTGCGCCGGGCGCCGGGTTAAAGGAGGCACTAGTAGTGCCGAAATTCTTTACTTGGGAATAAAATGTAAATGAGTGTAAAAATAGGTACAGTATCTACCGATATTTAGACTTTAACTGGTTTTGTATATTCGTACTTTCATTAACTTTGAACACCACATAATGATATAAAGACAGTATTTATAATTAGAATGCACACTTAAAATACTGCTGATGATAGCTAGTAAGTGCAGGTTTTTTTATATTTCTATTAAATGTTATACTGCTATTTACGCGAGCGCAAAACAACGTACGAATGACACGTTTATTACTGCTGGGTTGATTGGACTGGTGGAATAAGGGGGTTTGTAAAGAAGGAAGGGGGAGCAAATCACAATTTTTGCCCGGGTAAAGGAAAGCCTAGATCAGTCCCTGAGTTAAATTACATTTTCCTGCCACTTTTTATTACAAACTAAATGTCCACTGAACCGTCAACGTATGTAGACTATCGTATTAAAAAATTATCTACAGAAATAGTAATAATAAATATTTTTAAAAGGGCCGCGTTGTCCGAATAGTCAGACCTCTCGCCTCCCACTATGATTATCCGGGTTCGATTCCCGTTGGGGTCGGTCCCCGGATTTTTGCATGTGGTAATCGTGCCTGACGATGCCGTTGGTTGGCGGATTTTCTCGGGGATCTCCCGTTTCCCCCGCCATCAAATTCCGGCGCTGCTCGATACTCACCTCATGTCACCTCTCACCGGCGCTTAACACCTCAATGTTAGCGCTGATCAAAATCTCTCACTCACTCAATATTTTAAAATAATGTTTTTTGGACAATATGATCTTCAAAATCGTTCACTTTATCGCAAACAACATTTGCCTAGAGATTATGGAATATCGCGAAAATGTTTTGCGCCAACATAGCCTTGAAAATGGTTGACACAACGTAGCTGTCTGCAGACCAATAATATACATTACATATTATAATAGCGGGAATTTTATTGGCTTAGTCAAATAGGGCAACAGCGAAATTTCGAGAAACGCCCCCGCCGGAAATCGAACCCTGATCGCCTTGGTGGGAGGCGAATAGACTGGCCATTTGGCTACCGCGGCCCCTACGTCGCATGAGCTTACAGCGACTATGAATCTAAACTACGGCCATAAAATAACACAAAATCACACGTTTTCAACCATCACTGAACGTCTAATACAAGCACATAACTTGCGTGGTAGTTCAGAGACTTGGGCACAAGATGCTATGATGAGGCGTGATGCGCGTCACTGGACCGCCCTTATTGCATCCATTTATATCGGTCTCGGACACGCAACATTTGTCCTCTGAGGCAACGCCACTTGACAAGAGGTATTTTATATCCTAGTCGTTGAGGTCCCGTTCCTATAAGGGTTAAGGCAGGCCGTCTTTAGTAGAAGGCCAGAGTCTTGAATGTGGCAACGTTGCTTCGGGGGCATAATGCCGGTCTCTCATTGACTGCCCTAGTCACAGAATATTTAGGAATACAGAAGTGAAATAGTCGGCAGGAAGGCGAACTCAGTCACACACGCCAGCAAAATGGCTTCCCTGGCCAGCAACATGGCGGTAACAACTACTGCCAATCAGCGTGAGGCAGCTGCTCTGCTAGTTGGCAGCCAGGCCAATAGGAAACCTGTAGTAACATGCAGGAGCCAAACAGACACGGGGCTGGAGTCTACAGCCTCGGGCAGCCAATAAGCGGCCAAGTTCGCCTATATCAAACGAGCCGCCACGTCATTTCACGTCTGTATTACTATTTAGTCTGTGCCCTAGTGTAGACGTAACGTACACACGTCACTAAAGCTGCATCTATACACGTTACGGAGACTAGGGCTACCAATGAGCAACCGGCAGCACCACT
>PNEQ01035848.1:0-18386 GCA_003012365.1 Medauroidea extradentata | reverse complement strand
TATCTTAGGCCAAATTGAGAACAACATCAGGTACAAGATGGCTGCCCCCTTGAATTAATAATAAATACTTCCATACAGGTTGATCCTAATTCCTACGAATGCTCTCACCTACCATACCTTGCACCAAATAACAATATTAGTTACCCATTATCATCGGGTTAGCCCACCGCTCATAAATTTAACATATCCAAATACAAATAACAAACACTCATTTTCCTTAATTCTATTCTTAAAGTCCTTGTCTTGCCATGTTACTGCGGTCTGCACGGTCAACAGTGCAAAGTCCCAGACTGATTACTTATATGCTAACACGTGTCCTTCACTTGCTTGCTCACCGCACCATTCTCCTTATGTGGTAGGCCGGGCACACTACCGTCAGGCGACCCCTCTTACACATCAATATTATAACTAGCAACCACGAAACCTCCCGGGATACCATTAGGCCTATGCTGACGCCGGTACTAGTAAAAAAAAAACTCTAAAATCAAAGTTAGTAACCAAATTTGGAAAGTTAATAGGGTAGGTAGGCCAAGTACCTTACAGGCTATTCAGGAAGCCTTATGGCTAAAATCCCTAATAACTGAAATAGACCCTGGCGTAGTGAAAGACCCCATAAAAATCCTATGTGACAATACCGCAGCTACTGAACTGACCAAAAATAATGTTGTTAACCAGAGGTCAAAACATATTGACATTAAACATCATTTTGTGAGGCAACATGTTAAGGAGGGTACTGTTTGTGTAAATTATGTACCTAGCAATAAGAATGTTTTTGATTTTCTGTTAAAACTCTTATGTAAATACAAGCATGGTAATTATATTGATGGCACTGGCCTTAGTAAAGTACACTTAGAGAGCTGAAGTTAAGGGAGGGTGTCAAAGGGTAAAATTGAGATTTAAGGGAGGGTGTTGGTTATTAAATCTCAATTCCAAAATATTGTTTGTTATACATGTAAATGAATAAGTTACTGTTATGACTAGCGCAGTTGGTACCAGTTACCAACCAAGATGGTGTTTGGTGTGTGTTATGTATGGTGGCTATGCAGTAAATAGTCTTGAAAATGTAATCCTGACTCATTATATATTTCAAATACTACCCAACTCCAACAGAGCGTGCATAGCTTTAATACTGCAGAAAGCTGTGTTTTGTTGTCATACAGTATTTGTTACTAACCTATTGGTGTACCATATTCTAATGGGTTGCAACTGAAAGTTTGTATTGTATCAAAGGAAAGTTGTACAGTGATTACATCCTGTTGTCCCCTACTTAGTTGACAAATATTGCTGAGTTGCTTCGAATTATGATCAGTGTTTTGCACTCTGTTAATTTTTTAAAATTCTTTTCTGTACGTTGCCCCCAGTAATTTTGATCTTGTAGTGCCCTCTTTGTTAGTTGCTGTGGGGCCTAGAGGTTACTACAAGTCAAATAATCATTATTAAAAAAATTGGTAGTTTCTTGAGAGTGCTATTTCCCAAAAATAACTGACCTGTTGAGACACTAGTGGCCGACTGCCTGCCCCTAGCACTGCCATTGGCTAGTAGTCACCTGAGGCCACTGGGGCTTCTGTCGCGGGGGGCTGCGCAGTCTCCTGCGCGGGCGGTTTGGCCTTGGTGACCCCTGTAGAAAAAGGAATGATACTCATCTCATACTGTAGCAGGTAGTTGCTTCCTATATGCCCCCAAAAACAACATAGAATTTTGTGCTGTGCACTCCTTTAGCACATTCCCTATTCCAAACTTACCGGTAACTACAGACTGATACAGACAGACAAAAACGCTAGGTACATGATCTCAATTTTTCCAGATATTCACCTCGGAACAAGAGTCGTCGACTGCCTCACTAGCAGGTGGAGCAAGTGGAATGGTTGCAACAACGTCCGCTTTTAACTTGGGTATTTTATCCAAGCCATCCTGAAACAACGCCAACTTTTGATCGAAACTTTCACACATAGTTTCACCAAATTAGCAATGTTTTACTTTATAGTTTTGCTAGTTTACCATGGGATTCTCTCAGTAAAATGAAATTATTGCCATAGAGAATAGAACATTTAAACAAACATTTTTTTACAGTACATAGTTCTTTGTAAAAACTACAATTTCCAATATTCAGCATCACATATAACAAGCAAACCAACTCACATAAGTAAAATTATTTGTGTTGTAAAAAAATATTGTTGGACTGCATTAAGGGCAATGGTGCATGGTCATCTTTGACTTACAATGTTTTCCCCATTATTAGTATTCCTGAAGGCATACCAATATTCTTGATAGTTCATTCTCATCTAGTCTTAGTCTACTACACCTTTTTACATTGTCAGATAATAAGGAAGTTATTTATTATCTAACAACAGTTGTGTCTCCAGTGTATTAGTGTATTGTTTTGGTGGAACATGTAGACAGTTGGCAACCATGGAATGGTGTTAGAGTTACAGTGCTGTGTAGTAGAGACATGGTGTCGCTGGACAGTGTGGAAACGGCAATGGACAGAGTGAAGAGGATGCATGAGTTCTTGTATGTGAATATAGACCTTTGCAATGATAGAGTAAATGTTGCATTAATGTCATAATAAGTTTCGTAGTTAATTGTACCTGAAAATAATAAACCCAACAACAATGTAAAAAAGATGTAGTAGTCTAACACTTACAGCATAAAATGTTAAATATTTTGATACACATTCAAGAATGTTTGTAGTGGGGAAAATACTGTAAAATAAATATGGCAGTGCACGACTGCCCTTACAACAGAGGTGCAATCATATTCAAAATGATTTGAAAAACTTTTTAAAACATTTCGTAGGCTACAAGGTAAACAGAACATTAAGGCCATGTTCTCTTGTGTCTACATTTTAGCGATATATTCTTTACGCCTAAACAAGAGCAGATATCAAAAATCTGTCTGGCAGTTGGCAGTTTTGTTTAAAAACGTCACCTCTATGTTGACTGATTTTTTTCAAGGCAGTAAATACTATGGTATTAGCTAATTATGTAATTAACAAAATTCTGGTTACTTGAGTTTTTAGTCGAAACCATATTATTTCTTGTTTTGAAAAAAATTGCTATCATGGCAAAAACCATTTTAAAAAAGCTGCCAAACTAATTTTTGACATCTGCTTTCATTTAGGCTTTAAAAATATATTATTGCAAGAACAGTAGAAACAAGAGAGCATGGCCTTAAAATCTGATAAGTAACGGTGTTCAATTTATTAACAACTAAAAATTAGGTATGTGTAACAGAAACGAATACATGGAGAGTTATTTAAATTATTTTACATAAATTAAGCAAACACGGTTGCAAAACATTTTAACAAATGTATAACCTTGTACATACAAAAAATTTAACAGGCATTTTCCATACTTAAGCTTGTTAAAAATATCCTGCTTATAGGGAAAAATAAGTACTGCATGTATTATCATGCTAATGTAAACTGTCTGGCTCAGAGAAATAGCTATACTCACCAGGGCGAGGGGTTCAGATTTCTTTGAAACCATGATGTTACTGAGATCCCTCATCTTCTCAGAAATGGCACTCAGCAGTGACTTGAGCACGCATGAACAATTGGCGCAGCTCTGAATAAAACAAATATAACAGCACAGCTGCATAAAGATGCTAGGAGCTCATGATTGAAGTGGTGAGTTTTACTATTAAGTACAATACTGGCTCAGTGCTAAACATTTGTGTTAACACATACAGTAAATTTTAAATACAGCTGTTAAGGTTTTACTTATATCCAATTGACAACAATATTAGGAATTACCATGTGGCTCAGAATCTACTTTAACCAAGCAGAGACAAAAAATTATTTTACTTAAATGGGCTGCAGAAAAACTAGTAAAAAACCTCACAAAACATGCTTTAACAAGAAGGGCAGGACAACGCACCCGAACGTGCAGGACAGCTTCACTGAGGCCACTGTCAGCCAGTTCCCGCCGGGCTTCTATGGCAGCACGTACAGCTCGCTTGCAGTCGTCGGGCAAGGCGGAAGCAGGCGGTCGCTGCAGGAACTCTTTCACTGAGTGTATGCTGTGCTGTCGGGGTGGAGGAGATGGTGTCTTGGGGTCAACCTTCTGCTTCCGAACCTTCGATTCTACCCCTCTTGAGCCCACCTGCTTCCTCTCGGTGCCTGCGTGACGTGCAGGACCCGGTTTGCTTGCCTTGCTGGCCTCAGTCTCCAGGGGTGAACACTGCTTGTTGTGTTCCTCTGCTGTGGGCAGGCGTGTCGTCTGTTTGACTGTGGAGTCTGCTTCCAGGAAATCCTCCACACCTGAATCCAGCTCTGCCATCGCTAGTTCCAGCTGAGGAACACAAAAACCTTCATTAACATGTCTGTATTTATCTGGTGGCAAGGTATTTGACTGTATTTAGTTCAACTTTGCTGAAGAAAAAGTAGCAGAAAATATTAGCAACTAAGACAACTACTATGTATGTCTACAAAGCACCACTGAACTGGTAAATCTAAACTAATTCTTCAACAATATCAGTCTCACCTTATTGAAATCATGTTTATGTGTGGTATTTAGATAATTTGAAGTTGTTATAACTTAGATTGTAGGTTTAAGTACCTAAATGGTGTCAGGTGGTTCAACCACCCACTTAGGCCTTAATCATTTCCTTTGTTACTGGCATTATTGTGTTTATTTTATTTGGTGTATTTTATTGAAATTGTTGTTATTCAATATTTGGTTAATTATCTTCAGGTATTGTAGACACAAGTTTGGAAGGGTAATGTTTGGTCTTTACCTGTGTAAGTTTTCAATTATTCTATATTATAATTAATTTGGTTTGTTTAGGTTGAGGTTACTTTGTGATTTAATTTTAATTTAAGATCATAATTTAAAGCAGTTTTGATTTGAACAGTAACTGTACTTTAACTTCAGGCTGGGTGTATTATTGGCAGTTGAGTGTATCAGCACAGATGTGCTTACCCAGTACCTGGAATAGCTAAATTTTGATTTCAATCATATTTTCTACTTTTATTTTTCACTGGAGCGCACGTGCGCGGCTGAAAGTTGAGTATGCGAGAGAGACAGTGATATGTTTTGCACGGGCGAGCGTGGGGCAATCATAAGACATGCCGTTTAAAATTATTAAAGATAATGTTGTAATTTAAAGTGTAATTATGTTTTTGAAAGCAATATTTTCATTTGAGAGGTTGTTAATGAGTGTAAAGATTCTAATAATTCATTATATTTCACTTAGTTTTAGTTTAGTAACGTTTTTTTTTTTTTGCTTAGTGCGTTGGGTGGCTGCCAGGGGCGCAGTAGTAAGGAAGGAAGCGTGACTGTATTGACCTGCCATTCTGTTTTGAGCTTTAGAGCCGAGAGGTTGTGCCGAGTAGTGTTTCATTGTAGGCTGTGTTTGTGGTGGTCACCGCAAGTATGGGGACATTTGTGGTCGAGGAAATATATTCCCCTAATCTGTAACATTACATTTTGGTGCCATGACCAGGTTGCTGCTTTTTGGGCGGCGTATTTCACGATCCAGCTACAATGTAGAATACAAATCAAGGAACAGAAAAAACCAAACATTTCGTCGGCAATAAAAAAACTGAAGAATGTAAAGTTATTACTATCTGACAAATAAATTAATATCCTGTTACATAAATTTTTTAACACCTGGCTAATTAAATTACAGTATCATACTAAATTTTGATAGTAAAATCCCTGCCAGTTTAAACACCAGCCCAAAGGTGCATTTATACAAGCAGTACTGGAATCACAACACCATTACACAACAATGATAATCTTGATGATTATTAGCATCATATCCAGATCATGTAACTGATCTTAGTACAAATATGTATCCTTGTTAAAACAGCTTCAGGCTGCATTGAATAACACTTTCAACTAGCGAGCTTCCTCTAATCATTAAATACAGTTCTAATTTGGACGAAGCTTGTTACAGATTTTTAATGCATGTGTTGACACCACGTGACTAGAATGCTCACATGACTTGGCATTCTACATGTTTGTTTTTTTAGTTTGATGATTTGATGTAACCAGAAATGTCAGCAGTGAGATCTAAGTGCCAGATGGTAGTGTAACAGTTGTGGTACCTGGTTGAGCATGACAAGCTCCTCATGTACACTGGGCTGGCGCTCCAATGAGGCGCCGGGACCCTGGGCCTGCCTTTGCTCCATCTCGGTCTTGAGGGTCTCCAGCTCTGTCCGCAAGGCTCGTTCTCGTTCTTGATGTTGTGTTGCCTCTGCTCCTAGCTCTGTCACTGCCACCTGCACACACCAAAATCTGCTTAACAGTTCTGCACACCAACATTGCTCAGTAACTCATCCAGGGAAAAAAAGTAAACAAAAACTCTATAGAACACTTAGAACTACATTTAAGAGACTAAGTTACACACAATCGTGCATGTGTGTGTGTGTGTGCACACGTGTGCATGCACATATGTGTGCGTGTGTGTATAAACATGCACATGCGCACACACATCACCGCAGACACACACACACACACACAGATATATAAATACATACAATTTTTTTTTCTGCTCCTATATGTATATACCTTTAGTAAAAAGTGGCAAAAGATTACTTTAATGCCAAAAATAAGTACAGTATATACGTACTAACAATCAGAATTTGAAACTGTTTGCATTGTTGCATTGTATTTAAAAAATTTTTAATATTCAATTAAAAAATATCTGTAAGCCAAAATCCATTATTTACAAACCCCTAAAAATAAGAAAAATATAACTGTACAAATTCAAAAATATGACGACTTAAATTGCTATAGACTGTGCCTTTAATGACAAAGTAATGTTGCCATTTTAGATTTAAGTATTTTAAATCATAACATGTTACATTTATGAAAATTTCACTTCATTAGAACATAAAACATGTACATTTCTGACGTAACAAGCAATGGTACATGTACTAGTTTTGTTACAGCGTTTGAAACTGTAATTGTAATTAATCAGTATTCTACTCCAGACGTTTGTACAGGGTATATTAACACTGTACAGGCATTACATCAATACTAACTTCAAATTAACCACAGTTATACTATGTCAAAATTTTGATAAGGAACTCAAATACATTTTATTCCAAAAAATTAATAAACTTGAGTTGACAGCTGTTCTTCCCCCATAAAACCCTGGCAGCAAACTTGCCACGAGAGTAATGGGTTTTGTTCAGTAGGGTATGTGACTGCAGGAATATCATCAGTTGATGTGAACCACAGTCCACATTCTTATTCTAGAATGTTTGCTCTATTGTCCTCCTGAGCGAGGGTCATGCATTAGCGACCTGATGAGGCTACTTTAAGGGCTGTGCCATGCAAATATGCAAATATGTAGCGAGTAACCTTCCACTCCTGCTGACAGTGGGTGTGGCAGTACTATTTCGGCAAGTCTCTGCTCAAGTTTCGCTGATCTCACTACATTAGCAAAACTGGTGCTTAAAGGTTTCTCTCCACATCCTTCCCTGACACATCCAACTTCTAACCGACCTCCAATTTGTGTCACAGTCTTCATTAAGAATTCAATAAAAGGTACAGTGGTGAATGGCACGAAAATTCATCAAGACTTATTAAACGTAGAAACTTACATAAACTAAAGGAACATGACATTAACTTTGGTACTTCACGTTAGTTAAAAATTTCACTTGTGGGACCTGTGAAACAAGTCATCTCTTAATTTGATGTGGGTTAACTGTTGAGAGACATATTTTTCGTACTGTCATACTGTAAAATATTATGTCATGTGATAAATTATGAACATTCACCTGTTAGAATGTACAGACCTATACAGCTAAGTAAAGGAGGACTACTGTAAGTGCAATAGTAAATAAAAAACGGAGAAACATAGATTATGAAATTAATGACACAATACGTATATCATTAACTGTTCCTAAACACAAAACTGTCAACAAACTTAGAGCAAAACACTAACTTTTATTTAATTGGCTTACGTAGGAAAATATTATACTCAAAAATATGCTTGCAACAATTTCCTGATAACAGTCTTATCTATGATGGCTTTTTGTGAGCACAATGCATACTGTACCTCAAGCGTTTCAACTTCCTCCCTCAGCTCACTGATGGTGCACTCATAATCTACTGCCGTCTTCTGTGCATCTCCCAACTGTTTTTTCAAGTCATTGGTCTGTAAGCAACACAACCTGAATTCAAACACTACAACAAGTACTAAAACAAGGAAACTAGGACTATATTAAGGCCTTGCACTCTTGTTTTTGCGATAATTATTATTTTTAAACTTAAATGAGACCAGATTTGACAGTTTTGTTTACAATGGTTTTTGCTGTGATAACTAATTTTTTCAAAATAATTGGTTGACCTAATTGACTTCCCCTCTAGTTAAGGCAATGATTGAGGGAGTTTAGTTAACAATACATGACTGTTTGGAAGTTTCCTTACTGATATTTTTATTGTGTCTTTATCTTCAGTTAGCTTGCTACCTGTTGGTTTTTTTCAATACAGCTCACCAAGTTTAATCATTAAACTTGCTAGGAAGTACAGCTATATATTATAAAGCAGCTTACATACTACTTGACTCTGTCTCTATCTTAAATAATGCCTGCTTGGAAGTTCAAAAACTTTCAAAAAAATCATTTAGAAAAAAACTTAATCAACCAATTTTTTTTGCAAAAAATAGGAAAGGTTTCAAACCATGAGTAACAGACCTTTTCAACTAGAGCACTGTACTTTTGCTACTTCACTTCAATATTCTGCAGTACAGTTGCAGATTAGAGTAGGAACTGGCATTCTTAGACAATACACACCTCATGAAAGTATGTGAGGTTCATACTCACCTTCTCCTTGTGCTCCTTATCAGTTCGAGCAAGCTCTTGATGCATGTCTTCAAGTTGGGCCCGCAGGGACTGACACAGCCTGCGCTCCTGAAGAACAGCGGCTCTGAGTGGCCCAGCCACCTCCTCCCGGCACTGCTCTAGTTCTCGCTGAAGCTGTTCAGTTTCTGCACGCAGCCGGCCTCGTTCCTCCTCCCCTCTCTGTCCACACATGCATAATCATGCTTCCAGTTTAACTAGACCAAACTACATGAAGGAACAGTTTCATTCTGCGTACTTGTGCAACAATAAATGTTCATCCTTCTTCTGAGTGTGTCACTATCAAGAAGTACCAGCCTGTGAGTACCTCAACCCACTGTCTACTTATGGCCTAAGACTTCTTCACATCCATTATTCAATACAACTGTTAAGAGTTGGGATGATTTTAGTGTAATGTCTAGTGGAAAGCAACACTTCATAAATAGTCATTAAATGCATAGGCCCCTATGGAATTTTTTTGGTTAACAATGTTACAAATTAAGGCGGATGAGGGGGCACAGTCATGAAACCTATAAAGTGTTCAAATAGCTACATAACCTAACACTATATTCTGACACTAATTACATCAGTTTAGTCAAAAATTAACAGAAATATGTCTTTAGGGGTGGTTATTTTATGTACAAATATATAAGGAGACTGACAAATGGCGAGAGCTGACAATTAAGCGATACGGTAAAGTAAGATGGATGCCAGATGATGAGTAGTGTTTTAATTTTATACATAGCTAAATATTGTGGTGAAGCAGAATATTGTTATCTTTATTTATGAATGACCAAGACTGTAATAAAAGTATTTTATTACAAAAGCATTTTATTACAAAAGCATTATGACATAAAACATGTCACATATAAACATGTCACATATAACCAATATTCCAGGGAGTAGTGGGATTCCCTACAGTTATTAGAAGCAAACCAACTAATTAAGTTATTTTCAAGTAGCCTAACAGACACCATCTTTGGGAATAAATTTCACCACCATTTAGCATTGTAAATTATTAAAATTGTTTGTGGTGTCGGACTAATATTAGATCTGTTAAATGTAATGATTTTACATTCAAATAAATATGTATATAGTATATATATATTTTTTTAAATTTTACCATTATTAATGCTCATCCTTTGAAGTCACGCTACGATTAAAACAATAACTATAAGTGTATTCACATTCACATCATAAACTCACCATTCTTCGCTGCAGTGCAAAAATAAAATACACGACTATAGTGTTACCGGGTGAGACTAACCTGGAGGCGGTCTGACAGAGCAGTGTGACTGCGCTCCAGTTCCTCAAGGCGCCAGCGCAAGCGATCGTTCTCTTCCTCACACACCTTGAGCTGGCGACGTGAGTCACCCTCTGCACGCTGAGCAGCACTCAGTAGTCCCGCATAGTGCTCCTGCAACTCCGCCATCATCTCCTCTGCACGGAGCATCGTGGCCTGGTATGCACGCTCCCGCTCCTCTAGCTCCCGGACGCGTCCTTTTAGACCCTCCTCCATCCTCAGTCCGGGGTCACACAGCAGTGAAACCTCAGGGCCCAGCCTATACATGCCACACACTGCTAACTGCTCTTAACCACTGACTTACGCACATTAGTTTACCTTGGTAGCAATGACACTGTACGTCACTAAATAAAATGAATCACTAACAGTAAGATACATATTGCTGCAGATTCTGTTTCGAGTTTCATTGTTACTGGATTATTTTGTCAGGACAGATATTCTCTATAAACAATCTGTACTTTCATACTTCTTGTAGAGTCGTGAACAACCCAACAACTCAAAAATGTCTGTGGTGCCAAATATCATTGAGGTGTTTACATATTACCACATTAGCCACCAACACAGGTGAATAAAAGCACTAGGCTGCAGCTCGAGTAATGATAGGGATCTGCCATTAACTAGGCCTATATTCTATGATACCCTTATTATTTTTCAAAATATTGCTTTCAGACAAAAACAGTTTTCTGCATTGAGATGTGAAAAATAATGCACAGGAATAAATATGAGGAAAAAATTATTATGAGTGGGTGTTTTCAAGTCTTATTGGGAATTAAAATGCTTATCTGTTCATAGTTTTCAGCATACTGAAAAAACAGTCTCAGAGATTCTATAGCAATGTATGTCTCACAGAGATCAACATAAAAGTCTGTGGTGCTATGTACTGTATGTAGGTTCGACAGGTGACGAGCCCCATCTAATTGTACTGTATGTACTGTTAATATGTATCTTTGCTCCTGCCAGGATTCAGGAGACTGCAAAACTATCAACTCCAGCAATGCAATTTATTATTTGTCTGAGTCATGGTGAAGTCTTTCACTATGATTTTATTCCACCACGAATCTTAGATCATTGCCTATGTTAACAGTCAGAACAGAAAAGGGATATGGAACAGAAAGAGTGCATCCCAACTCCATTTTATAACTGTATACAGTTATTTCTAAATCTAAACACAGAATGCAATTTCTGTCTATAGAGGAATGTCAAAACTACACACATACAAGGATAACACTAAGCCTTTATAAAACAGTCAAAATCGTGAAATACTTACAGTTTTAATGAACGTGGTACACATTTCGTTCAGGTTAAATACATAGCTAATTATGCACTTATAAAGGTACAGATTTATACACATGCATTAGCATCAAAAATCGTCTCCATGCCACTATCACACAATTTTAAAGGCCACAGGCTCCTCTTTACACTGTTTTTTAGAATATTTTTTTTTAATCCTAGAAGGTATCAGGTATAGTAAAACTGTCATCTAGATATGTTGACAATAGTTTTCAATATACAGCCCCATTTTTAAAACCAAAATATTATATAATTTTGGGTAGTTATTGACTTAAAAAATTACAGCACATAATTATTTTGTTTTTAAAAATTTGACTACTTACAGAGTAAAACCTATTTTCAACACATCTATGTGATGTATTTACGATATCTGTTCTCTTTTAGGATTTGAAAAATAATGTCAACAAAACCAGCATAGTATGAATAGGGGTCTGTAGTAATGAAGGTTCTGCTTGTAATCTCTTAGTCAAGTTTGAGACATATGCGTAAAAAGAAAATGAGTCTACACGATTAGTCATATCCAAGATTCTTGGAAAAAAAGGTAAGGTTTCATGTAACTTATGTGATCAATGGTCACTGAAGAAAGGAATGTATGATACGTACATATATGTACAGTATACGCAAAGAAAAAAGGTGGGCAAAATAAAGTTGACCTTTACACATGCATCACATTAAGTGTCTTAAAACCCATGCATTGTACTTACTTGCTCATGTCGACAGTCTGGAGCTCAACCATCAGGCTTCTCTCATCACTGTGTTGTCTTAAGGCCTGGTCATGCAGCTTCCTACAGCATTCGTGAGCTGTGTCACAGTCACCTAGTGGAATACAGACTTAGATAAGACCACATATCATACTAGAGACCTGGTTTCCTTCAGATTAAACACTAACTGATAGTAAAAAAAAAATTTGTCTTTATAATTTTCAAACACTTTAAAGGTCAAAGTTGAATTTTCATGTTTACACCAGCTGATAAATTTCTACATTTCATGCACTGATAAACATATAATATGTAACAACGCAGTTAAACTTTTATTACAATATTCTTACACTGATTTTTTTACTGACTTTCATACCGTAGTTAACATAGCCATTAGTAGAGACTAAGAAAAATTTCAATTGTTTGCAACTAGAACTTCATTTCAAAAAATCGTAAAAATTAAATATTACAGTAACTATATATCAGGTCAAAGTTAGCATGTAATAATTCATTATACGAGTAACACCCATACAGCATAAGTTAAAAATCAGTACATAGTACACATGGATCTGTATTTTAAAAACTAATAGGAATTTTAGTATGGGATGAACTAATTTCCAACACCTGATTAAATATGTATCACAGTTTTTACAATAATGATGCGTACTGAACATGTCTACACTCTATCCTATCTGCCTTGTCTCATTCTCTGCAATAACACAATCCAAGGCAGTGAGAAAGGCACCCGAGCCTGCTATATGTCACTCACTCTACCGTGTGCAGGTACGTCTGATGTATATACATGCTATCTTCAAACCTTCTACCATTGTACATTACTGAAGTGCATACAGATGAATGTATGTCATCCATGATCAATATATTGCAAGTGTTACAATACATTCTCTGGAACACACACTTTTGGCAACATAGCAGGTCATTGTTAGGTCACAAATATTTTATTAAGATTAATAATTCCTTTTCGTTATTAAAATCATTGGGGCATTAAACTTATTTGCAATTTAACTTCTCAAAACTAATAAGTTATACAAATTATGTTTCAGACACTAGAAAAAACATGAGTAATATGCTTTACCCAACACATGTGACTTTTTCTTATGTGCTCTTGTAGAATGTGAGGCATGAGACCTACCAACCTGCATAGGTTCACTACACTTTCCTTATAATATGGAGTGGCCAGAAGAGCCAAGTGAATTAACAGGCATGGAGAGGGCCTAAATTTTGCACATAAGTCACAACGTCAATGTGTGGAGAAAAGAGCAGGTAGTTCAACTATCGCCATTGACACATTGCTCTGCAAAATACGACAGCATTGCTGCAAGAGTCTTTACTGTTCTGATCTAGCCACGTACCCTTATCTAGTTCCATTCAATTTCTTACCTACCATTCCCAGTTATTATCACTGCGGTTCCTTACACTAAAACCTTAACATTTTTCAAGACTTAACCCTCCATAACATCAATAAAAAATCTCAAAAGCATTATATTATAGTAAAGTAGCCAACATCATTTTCATTGCAACAAGGTCAAAGGGACAAAACAGCTATTTTTATGTACCAACCTTACTTTAGAACAATGTATCACAAAAAGTTACCATCCTCATTTCAGGTGATAAAAAGATGTGTCTGCCATCAACAAAATTCAGAATGTAATTGTAAATGTAGTAAGTACAATTCTATCCTGCACGTTTAACAGCCTTCCGCTACAAACTGAGACCTTGAATTTCAGATCATGCCCATGGTATGGTTGAGGTACTTTTGTATGTTTCTAACTTGCAGAGTACTGAACCAACTATAAGTATTAGTTGAGTTGAACCTCAGCAGATTTGTTGGAAAGTAAATTATGTCCTGGTTACATTTCATGTGTTGAGGTTGAATGCCCTGCTTTATGTTTAGTTTTTAGTTGTTCCCTGGGAACTATCTTCATCTTCAGTGTATATGATGTAATGATCATAACAAGTACCTATGCCTGTGACAAAAGAGAATAAAGAGATGTGCGGTATTCGATAAAGTAATCTGGCAATATTACTAAATCCTACCAACATGGGTTATGGGCCCAGGATGTCGCAAATCAAAATAAGACCGGTTAAATAAATGCACGCGCTTCGCGAACATTACGAGATAAGTCAGCATGCTTCTCCGCATCCGCTGCATCGTAAAATCATGGCTGCGAGCACACTAAACTTCGTTGAAAAACTGAAGGGGCGCAAGAACTACAGTTCTTGGAAGTTTCACGAGGACACTTCTGAAGCTAGACGACCAGTGGGACGTCGTGAATGAAGGTATCAAAGAAGAGAATGACAACTGTAAGGACAGAAAGGCTCTTGCGAAGATATTGCTATTTGTCGAAAAGGACATCATTCACCATATCGAAAAATGCAACACGTCGAAAGATGCCTGGACCACCATACAAACCTTGTTCGAGGACTCGGGACTGACCCGTAAGGTAGGGCTACTTAGGCACTTAATTCTCACCCAACTAAATACGTGTGGTACCGTTGAAGGTTATGTGAACCAAATCATAACTACGGCACAAAGGCTTCGGGACATTAAATTCGACATCACGGACGAATGGGTTGACACTCTTTTGTTAGCAAGCCTACCCAAGGAGTACAAACAGATGATAATGGCATTAGAAAACTCGGGCATGCCGATACCAGCAGATGCCATTAAAACAAAGTTGCTTCAGGAGGTAAAGGACACCCAAAACAAGCAGACGGATGCAGCACTCTACAGTGGCCAACGAAACCCGCATCCCAATTTGCGCCCCAACAGCTATAGCGACAACAGAGATCACTCAAATGCAAGCAAACCACCTGAAAGGCGACGACCTCCCGGGGCTAGGTGTTTTAACAGCAACAAGGTTGGGCATTTCCCAGCTGAGTGCAGAAGGAAATTCAAAACTGATGGAAGTAGAGAGAGAAAAACACAGAAGAAGGAGGACCCTAGTGCATTCCTGGCATGTTTGTTCTTCAACTCATCAAGTGAGAGTGAACGCTGGTACCTGGACTCATGTGCCTCCACGCACCTCACCAAGTACGAACACCCTGAGGATTGGGACAAAAGTGAACTGGAAATCTTCACTGCAAATGGGGACACTATCAAAACATAATCAGTGCGGAATGTAAATATTAATGTTTCAGTGGCTGGGAAAAATGAGGTTGTTGAGCTTAAGGATGTGTTCTATGCACCGAGCATAACTACCAACCTCCTTTCTGTAAGCAAAATAGTGCATAAGGTCAACAAAGTCACCTTTGACAGTGGTGGAGGAAAAAGAGAGTCTCAGACGATTTACGCCATCCCGAAAACCTAAAAACTACAAGAATTTTGTATCATACTTCGCTTCTGGTGAAGATGAGCCTTTGACTCCAAGGGAAGCAATGGAGAGTCCACAAGCCTCAAAGTGGAAAGCGGCAATGGATAAGGAATTGGAATCCTTTCTAAGCAACCAAACATACGAGTGGACCAATCTCCCCAATGGAAGAGTACCTTTGAAAACCAAGTGGGAGTTCAAGCTCAAGAACCCTTCTTCTGAGCAGCCAAGATACAAAACGCGCTTGGTCGTCAAAGGGTGCAGTCAAAGACCAGGAATAGATTACGAAGATGTGTTTTCTCCTGTTGTCAAATACTCCTCTCTCAGATACTTATTTGCCCTAGCCACTAAAGAAGACCTTGACATCGCCCACATGGATGTCAGGACAGCCTACTTACATCGTTATCTTGAAGAGGAAATTTATGTACAACCACCTGATGAAGTTAAAGGTTAGCCAACCAACAAAGTCTGGCGTCTAAGAAAGGCCATGTATGGCTTAAGGCAAAGTGGTAGGTGCTGGAACCAACACATCCACAAAGTTCTGACCGCAATGGGTCTTAGCCAATCTGAAGCAGACTCTTGCATCTACTTTACACGAGAGGGTAAAAATGTCATTGTTGTTGCAATCTATGTTGATCACTTGCTAATGTTTTCAAATGACCAGAACCTGAAAAACACGGTCCAATCAAATCTTGAAACCAAATTCAACATGAAGGACTTAGGGGAGGCCAAGCATTGGGGAGGCCAAGCATTGTCTGGGGATATCGATCACCAGGGACCGCACTTCCAGTAAGTTGTGGATCGACCAACACTCCTACATCAATGGGATCCTCCAATGCTTCAACATGTCTGATAGCAAGCCTGTTGCAACTCCAATGGAACCAGGTACGAAGTTCCAAGGGGCTCCCAAAGATCCAGTGAAGTGTAGTGAAGGTGGTGGGTGCTACTGTATTAGCAAAATTAAGAATGTGATGCAGATGTTCCTTTCCAACAGGCAGTCGGCAGTCTTTTGTATTTGTGTCAAATATCGAGACCCGACATTGCACACACCGTGAATAGTGTTAGCCAGTTCAACTGTAATCTGAAGAAGCGTCATTAGGTTGCAGTGAAATGCATTTTCAGATATATGAATGATACAAAAAACTTGAAACTGCAATATGACGCAAACTCCAGTGTAGAGATGTCAGCCTTCAGCGACGCTGATTGGGGTAGTGAAATTAACAGCAGGCACTCTGTAACAGGTTGCAGTTCCAGGTTCATGGGGGGTCTGATCCCCTGGCACAGCAAAAAGCAAAGAACAGTGGCTCTGAGCACTGTTGAAGCTGAGTACATAGCACTCAGCTTCACTGTGCAAGAGGTCCTATGGCTTAGGGCATTGATAAAAGAATTGCAGCCCCAGGATGTCAGACCATCCATCATATATTGTGACAACAAAGGAGCAAATTGTTTGTCAAAAAACAATGTTGTGAGTCAAAGGTCCAAGCACATTGACATTTGTTATCATTTCCTGAGGGAACATGCCCAACAAAAAACCAACCAGATTAGCCACTTGCCTACTGAACAAATGGTTTCAGACATACTGACAAAGCCTCTGACCAAAGAGAAGCATCGTACATTTTTGAGCGGAATGGGCTTAGTCTAGGCCATTGTTGTACAGCTTATATATCTAAAATAGATCGCAGGCTTTCGCAGCCGTTGTCTGCATTTTCTTGGCTTGCAAGACAATCTTCAGACGCGGCTCACACCCACAAGCCAAGAAAATGCAGCTTATATATCTGCTTGCATTTTGTTCCAATGTGTGCATATATTTTTTGTTCATTTAAGTGATGATTTAAAGGGAAGTGTTGGAAAGTAAATTATGTCCTGGTTACATTTCATATGTTGAGGTTGAATGCCCTGCTTTATGTTTAGTTTTTAGTTGTTCCCTGGGAACTATCTTCATCTTCAGTGTATATGATGTAATGATCATAACAAGTACGCCTGTGACAAAAGAGAATAAAGAGATATGCGGTATTCGATAACGTAATCTGGCAATATTACTAATTCCTACCAACAAGATTGGTCACAGGATGTTACCTCATCCTACATTCTTACATTATAAGTTGGTCAGGGTGAGCACCCATCCACTAAATCCACAATAAAAGCCAGCCACACTGAATATATCCTACCCTTTTTGCACTTTTCAGTCACTGTTAGTTTCAATGTGTTTGTGTTCTGCACAAAAATTATGTCTTATAAAAATCACAAGTCAGACATATGATTAGCATGCCTTCTGAGTGCTTGACAATCCTTAAATAATCCCTGCATGATTACAATAAATACCTACATCAGAATTTCTGTACTCTGAAATTCCTGTACTGGGCCCCAAAGGTCTGATTGCTAAAAAGAAGTCCAATGCACTGCCTTGTTTGTAGTCCTGTGTGCAAGCTAACTGGTCTAATCTGTTAAGACACGTGTGTCTCCCCCAGTCATAAGAAGCCTGGTTGTGTAGGAATAATATGGTGACACAAGTAGCCTGAAGGTCAACAACTGGGATACTTAAGGTGCCTGCCTATTGGCCGTATGTTTGTGTGAGTAAGGCAAGGCACCAAGGGTGATGTGACCAGTTCATCTGGTGCAGTATCGTCTCTACTGCACGAAGCTGTAATGGCATAGTGTTGTCATAGATAACTTCCTGACTGACACTTTCAGTTGTGACCACATCTTTTTATTGGTGGAAAGTTTTATGCAAATTTCATTTTTAGAGTAGTTTCACACGAATCTCATGAGTGGTTGTTGTAATATGTAATTTTTGTTCATAATATAAATACCTTGTTTACTGTGAAAGTAATTCAAAGTTCTTGTTTTTAAATGTGCTAATGTGCAAAGTTGTTTTTTTGTTTAACTTTATTTGTCAGTTTCTCTTTTGACTTTGATAAAGATTATCGTAAAGACAACAAAAGAAAAACAGTATGGTGGTTTGAGCCTTGTTG
>PNEQ01035847.1:0-18359 GCA_003012365.1 Medauroidea extradentata | reverse complement strand
CCATGGCCAATTCAGGTCTTTAGGGAGCTAGACCCCTCAACCAGCCGCCTTTTCAGCTTTTCAACCACCATCATCTCGACGTGGAGGATCCAGGGGGAGCACGCCACACGGGCGGCAGATCCACGGCCACCACCATCAGCAGCCGGCATTGCGAGAGGCGTAGTTGTCTCTCTCTATCACCCTCCCCTCTGCCCTCACCTCCAAACACGTCACACGTTTGCAGCAAGACTGCCGGAGCCCAGAGGGCGGTTGGTCCCACACGCCAGCAATACCAATGCCTGGGATCAACTAAAGTACTAATTCGAAAAAACTTACACAAAACCCTTAAAACAAAATCATACTAAACTTGCACTGAATTGAGAGACATGAAAACACTTGAATAATTTACCTGTGTGCATCGTAGGGGGGGGGGGGGAGGCTGAATGCATAAAAAAAATTACCAATTTAACAATAATTAGTTGCTGAAGTACTTGTAAAAGAATCGTAATCCTTAGGACCTGAATTCACAACAACTATAGCTAGGATTTTAATTTCCGTTTGGAAAATCCTCGGAGGCCGGCATCAAGAGGGAATTTGCACTCCGGGAACAGCTGGCTGTTCCAATGTCTCTGTTCAGCGAGTAAGCATACAAAGACAACACTCCCTGTAGTCCTTCTCACAGGTTTTCTTCCCTCTTCCTTCTGGGTTTCCATAGGTTTGAACTCTTTTGTGCTTTTTAACTTCCACATTTACAATGCACTGTAAACATTGCACTGCACTGTTTTTTTCCTGCCATGTAGGTGGCTGGGGTGGGGGGAGGTGTGGAAGGATAGTGACAGAAAAGCACAACATGTGCACAGCCTTGACCATCCATCTCTTACTGCTGTCAGGGCGGACGTGTGTTAAGGTTTGTGCTTAGATGAGCAAGGAGGTACAAAGTCACTTGAAGTCTCGAAACATAATCGTCTCCTGTTTTGAAACAACACTGTTTCATTGCTTCAGAAAATAGGCGATTTTAGTGAGATTTTGGCAAGTGGTACTGATCATTTCATGCTGTCTCATTGCATGCATGTGCCAGCAAACTTCTTCTGTTTTGAAAGTAATTTTGAAAGATTAAAGTTATGGAAAACTTGATGTGAGGATAACTCATTTGCAGTGGGCTACAACTTATTATAGTGTATGTATTATTCATGCCCTTTCCATAGCCCGCCTGCCGCTATGCAGAATCATCTTGCCAAAACCTCCTCGCCTCACCACACTGGTGAAAATGCTCAATGAGTGAGATGGCAGGAATGTGTATAGTGTGCCAGTGTCCAACTGCTGCATAAATTATGTGTGTGTATTTTCAGTGGATGTATTGAGTTTTTCCTTTAAAATTCAGTGTCAAGAATGGTGTATTTCTTTCTAAGTGTCGTACGATGTTGTTATCCGGATTGGAATGTAGTTATCACTATTCTGAGCCACGCCACTGGTCTGCGAGCATGTATGTGGCCTGTGCTTCTAAAGTCGTACTGAAGCCCGTCATATTTTGGACATAAACGTTTATTTTATCAATTGTCATAGTTTACACGAATTTTTCTTGCTTCTTGGCCCCAGGGATCGATGCGCATACCCGGTCGTCTGCCGACGCCAGTTTAACATCTCCCCTAATGTTTCAATGGACTCCATGTCCATGTGAATGGAGTACTTCAGCCGAATACAGACCAACTTTGTCAGTGTGCATCCCGTACGAGGGAATTGTGAGCAAATATATGTGTGTTCTTCAATACAGGGTTTCATTTCACTGGTAAGTCACATCAGTATGACCAGTTTAACTAGTTTGTTGGGGATCCATCCATAAACTTAGTGCAGTATACTTCAATAATTTTACCGCATCTTAGAGGCCTACTATCCAGCCAAGTGTAGGGAAAATAGCTGCTTTTCAAAGCAGACTTCACCTCTGGTCGAGTGTTTTTTTTTTTTTTTTTTTTTTTTTTTTTTTGTCGCTGGAGAATGGTCCACACCTAACATTACCGATTCAGCAAGGGGAATTTCAGGTAATAGTTAACCCTCTCCTGTTCCAGCCTGTGTGGCCTCAGAAATCAAATGTCCTTTCCTACTGACATATGTTTGCATCTTGAAATCTAAAGAGCCTTAAGGTAGCTAATATATATTTCCGGACATCTCGTGATGTGTTTTGTAACACGTTCCTGGAAATTTTCCATTTTTCCATACCAAAAACCTGTATTTCCCAACAGTGACAGCAGGACTGCAAACTTCACTTTCCTGCTACCAGACTTGTAACCAGAAGATCGTATTATCCCCTCACGGACGGAGGGCCAGCCACGAGCTGTCAAAACACTTGTCTCCTGTGATGAAATCGCGGAGTAGTGGCGACGTTCAGTGTAAAAAGTGTGGATACTGGACGCCTTCTTTGCACACCTATAATGGTCTTGAAGAGCATCTGTGCACGCTGTGTTTGTGACCATATACACATGCTGACACGTTTAGTAGCTACTCGGTAAAAACAGCTTATGTGTGTAAATGCTGTGACCTTTGTGCAGTTCACCAATTTCGTGAACTCAACCAGTCTGTAACTAGAGAATTATTCTACAGTAAGTTATGTGCTTATCAGCAGGCAGTGAAATTATATTTTGTACCAATTATGTAAAACATTTCCGAGATAGTTCTGACTTTATATTTTAACAATGAAAACGAGTGTTGCAAGTATGCTCGGGACCCCACAGTGTACACACTAGAGCGGCTAACTTTTTAAAACACATTTTACAGAATCAGACAGGCCGAACTAATATGGCCAATGTATGCAAGTGGCCACGCCTAGGACAGAACCATAATATACAGGTAATTGTGCTAATTAGTAACTCCTAATATTACTGATCAATTTTGTTAACTTGCATAAAGAAATGTAATTGTGAGTTCCTTTTTCCCTACTTACATGTCTACTGAAAGGTAAGATCAATAGCTATGTTTCCACTGTGGTTCTTTTGCAATTTTTGCTCATGAATAAAAAATAGGCAAGGAAAACTAATTAATAAATCAACTCTTAGGAAGAAGACCGACTCTTAAGGATAATGGACCAGCAAACTTATAAAGGAAGACTTGCAAACAATACAATTATTCGTAAATAAACCACCATGTCTGAAAGAAGCTAAAAAATCCTTGAAAAAAAAAAAACTAATCAAAGAAATATTATTTAAAAATACACTTGCAAATTTAGAAATATAATTCACAGACTCACAATAAATAAACCATGAAGAATGAATCAGGAAGAATCTGGACAGTAACAACTTAGTTAACGCGGGAGATTATTTCGGGAAGAAGAAAATAAATCTCAAACTCCTCTTTAATTTTCATTTATAACGCTCTTACAACAGGGAACAATAAAAAACGAAAATATATGTCCAACTAATCAACTTTGCGATGTAATTAAAAATACATCAGTTCCTGGAATATGTCAATCCGCGCGTGTACATCGCCCTGCCACTAGGCAGACTTCTGCGTGTGACTGACGGGAAATTGATTTCATTTATGCAGCGCCCACGTTGCGTCTCTCTCGCCATTACTAACCAGACATTGTGGCACGTTGGAGATGGAAACATCACTGCTTGTATAGTCTGCGGAAAAGAACTGAAGTGTATTGATAAACAGTGCAATGCATCTCGGGCAGCTACGGAAGTCATTCGGCAGATGTTGGAATGTACAGGATGTCAGATAATTCACGGATCTGAAATGTCTGATACAGAAACTAAGTAGAGACTACTCTTTGCTAAAATGTCGTAAGTCTCTTAGTTTACGAGGGATATTTATTTTAAGGCGACCGCCTGAATGGCACACGAATTGCGTGCAACGTGTTCGGAGTTACGTTTTTTCTCAGTGACCAGTAAACGTGCGTCCACAATGCTTATCTAGGAAATGAAAATACACTTTAGACTACTTGCGAATGTGACTTTCAAGACATCACGCACACTGGAAGCATTATTTTAAAGCCCTCAAACTTGGCTAAAATCTGTTTTTTCATGCGGTTATTTCTCAAGATCTATGTAACGGATTTGTTCGAAATTTAGGTCTACAAGTACATCGGACTTTGCTACAGTGACCGCTTTAAGTCCCACAGTGAAATAGTTACTGCGGGAACACTATGCGCGCTTTTACGACTTCGGCCGTAGAGGCGATATCACAATACGTGTGCCGACCGACGTCACTCGTACCGCCTCATCGATTTTCGCCTCACACACAGACACCCTTCACCAGGCGGCCGCCTTAAGGTTCTTCAAGTGGGGAAAAATTACAATTTTATATTTGTAAGAAATAGTGTTAATTTTGTACACATTATTGAGAGTACATATACTTCAAACAAAAAAAAAAAATAGCTCGGTTAGTTTTCCCGTACTGCCACTTCAAAGTCAAAATTCGCATATTTTTACTTCATACAAAATTTGAATACCAGCTAACATAATGAATTGAAAAAAATCACATCAAAACTACGCGTCACTGTCTATGGCTCGTAGCATATATAACCCATTTCCAACAATTTTTGTGTTAAATAAAACATTTTAAAATTTGAAAAATTTTTGTTACTTTAAGAAATTTGTTTTAAACACAAAAATATGTTATAATGGGTATTTATATGCTTCAAGCCGTAGACAGTGACGTGTAGTTTTGATGTGATTTTTTCCTTTTAATTATATTTACTTGTTTTCAAGTTTTGTATGAAGTAAAAATATGGAAATTTTGACTTTGAAGTGCCATCACGAGAAAACTGACTGAGCTAATTTTTTTTCATTAGAGTTAAATGTACTCTTCAGTAATGTCTACAAAACTAACATTATTTCATACAAATATAAAAATTATGATTTTCCCCCACTCGAACGCCCTTATAATCCAATAAAAAATCGACGTGGAAGTAAAGGACAAGGTAATTCGTGGATGTTGACTGCACCTTATGAATCGGTGACCAGAACTAAGAGAAGAATACTCGGTAAAAGTCGTCAGACACTTCGTTTACGAGAATATTGGCATGACATTGCGAACACCCACCCTGCATTCCCGTTCACTGGTGTTTCGGACCATCTTGTAAACTAAGAGCTTGGCAACTTTTTACCAGAGTATTTTCTGTTTAGTTTTGGTCATAGATTCCCGCGGTGCAATCCTTATCCGCGGATTACCTGCTAACCAGTTCACAAAGGCAAAGGCATACGATATATTTTCTCTCGGAATATGGTAGTTATATTTATGGCAATTCCAGTCAGGTACCAGCCCGGCAAACACCGGTGCCCCGTTTGGCCAGTCTCATAGCTGAAATGTTGCATGAGTAGCAGAAACAATACCTTTATGACTTCTGGTATAATTTCTGTTTGTTCGTGTTGCTACTAGCGGTTGGTGTTGGAGACAGTTGATTGTTAGGTTACCAAATGCGTAATGACAGAGCTGCCTTTTGGTGGTTGCAACTGGCGCAGCAGTTGTTGGTGCTGGTCACAAAAGAATTTCGACTCTTACTTCCAGCGGGTGTTGTTGGTTTTGGTGTTGTAGTAAAGTTCAAAATATTGAACTTTTAAGTACGACAGACGAATGGAATAGCAGGAATAGGCTAAGGTTTGTTAAATGCTTACGTAAAAAGATTTCAGGAATCTGTTTATTCCAACTTATCTTAAACAGAAAGAATGACACTGGAGTTCGGGTCCGAAATGTATTGTCAACACAAATCAATTTCAGCTACCTGTAGGTTATAACGATGTGATATACCACCGCCTATAGTATAAATCCATGCTTCGTAAACGAACATTTAAAAAAAAAAAAAAGGGGGGGGGCCTACCTGGAAAATTGTAATTGTTATAATTATCTTTAAATTTGTACGAAATATGATTTTTTATAGATACATATTGAGACAACTTTTTTACAGTAACGAATAATTCCTAGGTTTCATAGCTTTTGTATATTGGCAGGTGAAAGCCGAAATTTGCATAAAACGGTATTATACAAAAAACGAATTCCAACTGATTTACAGAAATGAAATAATTCACGGTGAAAAACAGTGTCAAAAATACGCCAAGACATTTATAAGTATTGCACTGAATACATCTTATATTTTAAAATGGTAGAATTTAAAATAACAATTTTTTAATTTTATGTATCATTTTAAAAATACAGACCATTTACATGAGGGTTTTTTATGCATGACTTGACGTAGTCTGTGACACTGTTTTTCAGTGCGAATTATTTCATTTCTGCGTGCGCCCCACGTTTTTAGTTTACGGAAAACGTACTGGGTCAGTAGTGTTGGTCACGTGACTCTATCTACTCAGCGGTCGTAAATCTGAGGAGTAGTTACTTGGCGGTCTTAAAAAAAAAAAAAAAAAAAAAAAACATAGCAAAATCTGCAGAAGCGGTAATTTCAGTCGCCCGACCTGCCAGAGCTATGATACTAGACCAGATTAAACCAGTGAAGAATATCATTTTGTGCTGGTATAAAATACGTATGTAGCAGTACAACAGCGTACTAGTAATAATAATTTATTCCATACCTGAATTATGAACTCTGGCGACATTTCTACTTGACAAACTGCTCCAGACTTCTTGTACAACCAAAATACTACGATCCGACATCGTATTTTCCGTGAACATGCATTCAAACCCCCTTACAACATATTTGTTCTATTATTAACACATGCGGGAGTCTTGTTTGTTTACTTTATACCTGCGCTTTCCTTTAAATAGTCGGTTGGCTGCTATCTACCCTGCTCCCGAGCGGGCAAGCTTTGTAAGTGGTTAAATACCATTCACTAAAACTCCATCAAATAATCTGCAACTGACTGTCAAACTAGAATCACTTAATTATACCCGTTAATCTCTGGTTAATAAGCAAGGAATCCCAATCAAATAATAAGAATTTAGAAACGTACATGGTATGCACACAGCTGACTGTTTATTGGAAACCGGTTTATGTGATACTACATAATAAATGGAAATAAGTATCCTAAATTTGTACCGTTCAGAGGTCTATTAGCTCATTCCACAAACTTTGTAATTTTATTTTTATCAGTGACGAAAAATTTGTTATATAGTACAATAAACTAGGAGCTGGCATATATACTCCAAATCTTTGCCTTTTATAAAATAGCTTGTGAAATATACCATAATAAATGTGTCCTGAACATTATTTATTGTAACGATTAAGGTAATGTTTGATTAACTTGATATAAACCTTTTCTTAGTTACAAGTTTATTATTAAGAAGAACTTTACTATTTGTAAAAATCTAACCTAACTTCCCGTGCTTGTTTACATAACGTTCATTCCAAACATGTAAGCTTGATCAGGCTTATCACTTTCTTATACTCATTTGTGTGTTTCCGTCGTCACATATCCCTTCAATGCTGCTGCGAGTTTATCACATTTTTATATTGTTTGTTTACGAAATTTCCTTTTTTTGGGGCCGCGGTGGCCGAATGGTCAGACCATTTCAACCACGGCGATCCGGGTTCGACTCCCGGCGGGTTCGGTCCCCGAATTTTGTCACGTGGGAATCGTGCGGAACGATGCCGCTGGTCGGCGGGTTTTCTCGGGTATCTCCAGTTTCCCCCGCCCTTTCATTCCGGCACTGCTCCATACTCACCTCATGTCACCCCTCA
Organism: Medauroidea extradentata; assembly: GCA_003012365.1. Lineage (NCBI taxonomy): Eukaryota > Metazoa > Arthropoda > Insecta > Phasmatodea > Phasmatidae > Medauroidea > Medauroidea extradentata. The sequence continues at coordinate 10,753 of PNEQ01035847.1, read as the reverse complement.
CCCGCACTGAAGACCTCGATGTTGAGCGTTGACTACTCACTCCTTGTATTTTTATTCTTCAAGAATTTTTGGCACAGTTACAGGATAGAAAATTCATGTTTTTAAATTTTTGCGCAGCGTGGTTTTTCATGGCTCGCCATTCATAGCTCCCTTACTCGGTGCTCTGCTACGGTCATTTTTTTCCCCTTTTCAGTTTCATCAACTATGAAGATTCATACAGGTTTTATTTACAAAGCGTGTTTTCGCTCCCACGTATGCAATTACTACATTGAATTACGTTCCCTGCGAAATGTATTTTGTCGGTAGATGAGTTTTCTTTGTTACTACAGCTGACATATTTTTTTTTAAATTGACTTGTGTGCTATCCATACTCTTTGTTTATTTACAGCTACCTGTGGCCTGTCAAAGCTTTACGTAACTTTAATTACCGTAAAACGGGGTGAATAGAAACACAATTTGAAACCTAAATTTTCAGTATTAATTATATTTTAAAAATTCTGTTTTTAGGTATGCAAGTTCAAAACGTTTACAAATAAATGGTTATATAGTAATCATACATTTTTAAGCAACAGGTGTCAGCTAGGAATTTATTTCTAATTGTGTTTATATTCACCCCAGTTTTTATAATCACTCCATTTTACGGTACGTTGTATGGTTTCATTGGAATGACAATCAAAACGTCACAACGTGTTACAAAATGTATATTTTAAGTAGTTTTATTTGTGTGGATACTTATGCTATTTGGGAGGTTCACTCAGAAGTTAGCTACATTGTGGGTTTCTTTAGATGTTATTTATGGTTAGAAGACTAAGATAGTTATGGTTAAACGGGAATTTACTCTGCTACAATGGCAGGTATACCGAATACAAAATAGGTTAGAATGTGTTCGATTAATTTAGGAGGAGAGCGCAATATTACTGATTGTTAATATAATATATAAAGTTGAGAGTTGCAGCCACATAACTGTATCTGACGACCATACCGAAAGCTGGGTTGATGGTGTAGACGTCATCGACGGACGAGCACGCATCCGCCGGGACTCGACCCACGAGCCCCGGAGGAGAACTGGACTGCTGTTGACCTGATGAGTGCTGGTGGACGACAGACCCGGTTTACTTGATAACAGAGCCATATATCGGCGTGCTTGTCCTCAATATTGTGCAACTACGAGGGATGGTGAGGTGAGTTGCTGTCTTCCGTGGTTTCCCAACGCTGACCTGATTGCCACTCGAACCTCTCGCTGTCCGGCTGTCCAGGCAATATCACAACAAATGCCAGAAGTAACATTTGTTAAAAGAGGAATGTTGTAATCAAAATTATGACAAGTTCATCTGAACTTTGGTCTACAGCCATACGCACACCAAACACTGTCCCTGCCACTTCACAAATTTTGTTTGAATAAAAGTGTAAAATAAAACGATATTTTAAATTGAATGGGTGAGATGAAATAGGAATGCATTTCATATATTACCAAAAAATCAACTGATATGGCCAAGTTATACTTTATATGTAGCTTCGTTAATTTACATAAAGAAAGAAAAATTCTAGAAATCCTTACACCGATAAAGGACTTTGAATTTTGAAGTTATATGTAATGCGCTGTGTCATGATTGGCTAAACGCTGCTAGAGTCGCGGCAGTAGTGTTTCTTTTGTTTGTGTAGTCCACATTGTTGTAAATATACATGTGACATTGTAAATGTGTGGTTAGTGCAGTCTATAAAGTATATGTATTGTAATATAAAATATATCATTCTAGTAATTATCAGCACTTTTATTGTGGAAACATGCATGTAAATTATTGTTTCATGTCCTTGAATCAATGTGATTAAGAAGGAAACACTTCAATTTTTATTGCACATAACTTTAAGCTCGTAATGTGTTGCGTTTTTTTAGGTAGTGTTCCATTTCCTAAAGTCATAACAAACAAATGTCTAATTGTAAGTTTTCCCAGTCAACCTACACTTTAGTGTCAAAATAGTTATACTTGTTTTTCCGAAAGTTGGCCAAAGTGGAATGTTTTCCTTCTTCATCTCAACCGTTTAATTTTTCCTATGTAATATTTTCTTCAACATAACTCTTGTCGTAATTAGCTTCAGATTCCACCAACAAAAAAAATAAAGCAGAGTATTTCTAAAGTAACGTGATATTTAGTTAATATTAGGTCTACCATTAAATAAATCTTAAGGGTCAGGGTATCGTACCTCGGCTGCAGACTTACTGCTAAGCGACCGTAGGCATCAGCTTGTCTTGAAGGATATGATATGAGGCCTTACAATGGAGAAGCGCAGGAATGAGAAAGACGGGAGAAACGGGAGATATCCGAGAAAACCTAACAACCAGGGACATCGTCCGGCACGTACGAAAATCCGGGGACTGACCCCGCAGGGAAACGAATCCGGACCACTTTGTTGACATTCTATTGCGCTTGCAACTGCGCTAAACTCGGCTCTTCTGCAGGTATTAAAACAAATTGTAAAATGATTAATAGACTAGTAATGTCAACTTAGACAGTGTATGAATTTATGCCATCTGCCTTGTCGTATAGTTAGAAATGGTGATTTGGGATGAGTGAGTGAATGAGATATTTTTGGTCAGCGTTCAACATTGAGGTCTTCAGCGCTGGTGGGGGGTGACATGATGTGGGAACGGAGCAGCGCTGGAATGAAAGGGCGGGGGAAACGGGAGATCCCCGAGAAAACCCGCCGACCAACGGCATCGTCCGGCACGATTCCCACATGCGAAAATCCGGGGACCGACCCCGCCGGGAATCGAACCCGGATCGCCTCGGTGGGAGATAATTAGAGATGATGGTTTACCGCGGGAAAACTTGACTGTTTACTTGGTTTCAAAGTATCTTCAGCTTGTTAAAAGATTACTAGCTTTAGCTAGTAAACGGAGCTTTTACCCTGTTTGACTGAGCCAATAAGAATCCCGCTATAGGAATATTTGATGTGTGTTATTGGTCTGCAGGCAGCTACGTTGTGTCAGCTAATCTTACGCATTGAAATTAACTACTGCGTTTTCAAGATTATGTTGGCGCAAAACATTTTCGCGATAAACCACCATCTCTACGCAATGTAGAAAATTTGTTGGGCAAACTAAAACCTGAATGCCTATTTACCAAAAACAGCTGAGACTGTTTCCACTAGAATATAGCATTTTACACGTACACGAGCGTACGAAACTCGTGGCGTGGACTGGAAAAGAGTGGGCTAGGTCGCCACTGGTTTATATCCGCAGCTGTACGTCAGCTGCTTGTACATCGGAGGGGGGAATAATAGGGGAAGGTAGTGTTTACCTTTGGTCTCAACTGTACACCGCGAGAGGAAGGACTGGAGAGAGAGAGGGAGAGAAATAGTGAGGCAGGTAAACAGCGAGATGCGCACGGCAAACAACGGCAAGGTCTGATTGCGCCGTTTGTCCTCGTGATTTGCGACAGCTTCCCGCGCTTGTATTGGCAGTACTGCCGCTGTGAGGCGATGCTGCCAACACACCGCAGTTGCTTTACTTGTTTTTCCTTTTTCCTCCTGCCGGCCTCGGTGAATTGCGCTGCCGCGGGATCGGAATTGGAGAGGAAAAATTAATACCCCTGTATTCCGCCTCTGGCCAACCTAAACGGAACTGGCTAATAATGGACGTGGTCGCTGCAAAAAATAAATAATATTCTTCAGAAAAAAGCTTGACATCGTACGCAGAACTTCACTGCTCCGTTTCTGTGAGATATTTGACGATTTTTCACCACAACGTCATTAAAATTTAGAATTTGCTTTATTTAGTTCAAAAATATTTAAATGATTTATTTGAACGTCGGAAAAACTATAGACGATTCTCTGATGTGTCGAAACGTGTAATTTTCTTATTAGATTTGTTAATCATTATAAATACATGCATTTTAGTCAAATGTTGGTTTTCGTTGTGTTTACTAGTGTAATTACTTTTGTTTAAAAACTTCTTGGTTGTCATGTGATTTTGATACGCATATGACGTTATACAGAAGAATAAACAAATAAAATAACTTTGCGAAGTGAATATATCTACGATTTTTTCTGCTTTTTTTATTTACTGTTTTATATATTTGCTTTAATGTTCACTGTATGTGTAAATGTTAATTGTTCATATTATTTTCTGATATCTATGTCTGTAATATTTTTTTGCAAATTACTAACTTTTAATGTTGTGTTTTGTAGTTTTTACTTCTTCGGAACGAATTACAAATAAATTATGAAATCTGTACACACGTTTTTTTCGTGGTTAGATTGTATGGGAATACCATCGTGAAACTTAAGAAAAGAAATATCTTAAGAGAAAATAAAATGAGTTCTACGAGCAAGTTTGTGCTGGTTATTTATTGTATGGTGCAGAAGCCTACTTGCGCCTTGCCATGCTGCCTGGAAGGGTTAGCTAGGGTCCGCGTGGGTGCGCCTGAAAAACCCCTAATTGGACCGGCAGCCAGCGCGCAATCTGTGTTCGGCGGGTGGCATACGTACCAGGCCAATTAGGGCACGGTAATTGGGGGAGGCGAAGGCTTGTAGCCGGTGGCGAGGCGCGCTGGTTTTCGTTAATCCGCCGTGTAAAAGCGTCAAAATTTGCTGGCGGTGAAGGAAGAGGGTGGTAGGAGGGGTCCACTAGGGGAAAAATATATTTAACGACCTTGGTCCGTATTCCGGATTCGCGGCAATTTACTTCTACGCTTCCAATCCGACGGCCCTTTTTAATTTACGGTGTTTTACTTCCCTTCTAGACATTCTTGAAAATAAATGGTAATTTTTGTACCTACGATGTCTGTGCTATACAAACGTGTAATTATCTCATGCAGGTATACATGGTGTTAAAAATATCCTTATTGTAATTTGAGGTAGCATGCACCAAAACAAAACAAAAAGTTCTTTAAAAAAAACTTGCGTAAGTTTTGTTCAAGGTTACAAAAATAGAAAACTATCTCAAAAACTTTTAACTACAAAAAAAAAACATTTCAAATTTCAAACTCTAACTGTGCATATGCTACAAAAATAATTTGAAGTTATACGACATCGTTAATAATGGGTCTTTCACGCTGCTGCACACCAATAGGTTTTATATATACATACGTAAAACACTTCAGTAATTTATTTGCTAAACGTAATTTTTTACTACTTAGGACTAGCGATATAAATACGTGCGTAAAACACACTTTTATGACAGAGTTGAGAGAAAAGTACAGAAGAAGCATTAGCAGCACATATGAGAGAGGCTATGGCCACTTTGTTTATTCAATTAGCAATATGGCGAAGTGTAATCACCTGTTCCTGTAGATGTACAGAGAAACGAGGTTATGGTTGGAGAACTCACACGACCCACAGCCGCGTTATACACGTTGCTATGGTGATAAACAACATCTTCCCCTTACCAATACTGCGGATGTGTTGGTGCCCCTTCCGGCTCGAGTCCTCATACCCCTCGCCTTATACATGCGTTATGCATCATCCGTATCTTTCTCTAATCTATGCTTTATGTAACACTTTCTGCTGTAAATTCAGATATGGTTGGGTTAGTTGCCAAGTGGTCTAAGTCACAAAAAAATTCGAAAATGGACTTACACCACTATAGAATTGCCTGCAGTGAGGTCTACATACTTTACATTGCATTACGTATTAAATAACGTAATCCCTGAAGTTAAACGCAGATACAAACTTCATATTTTCTCTCCTGAAATATTTGCATTTTGGACTTTTGGAAACTAACCCACCCATATGTCCAAAGCTATACCGATGGGTCCAGAAGAAAGTATCGTGTACGGGATGGTTTAGTACCTGGGTTTTGTGGATAACAATGGAATAATGGGATGTGCACCCATTTTACTGCTGCACGTACGTAATTTCCGCAATGCTGGGGAGAAAACAGCTTACGGTACGATGACACGTGGTTTGGTTTCACGAATTATTATGGTGAGCAAACTTATGGCTGTCAAGGTCAAATGTTTGTTACCTACGCTTGTAAGATTTTTATTCCTACTCTGGATCATAATTCATCCTCTCAACATACATTCAGTTTTCCTCAGATTACGCATGCTGTAGTGCAACTTTCATGCTTGCCTTGTGACCTAATCATAAATTACTCAAGTCAGGTTAGTGACAGCTGAGAACAACGTACAATATTGCTATGTATCAATCCTCATATAATATTGCTTTTCATTCAGTTTTTCGTATTTTACGCAAATTGTTTTGCTTATACGCAGTGCCGCGTCCAGTGGTTGGGTTTGGGGGGGGGGGGGGTCGTTTGTATCGGGCCTCACATTTTAGGGATCTTACTTTTGAATTTAAAAATAATAATCATTAATAATTGAAATAAACTCGCGTTTTATTACATATGACATAATAATAAGAAGTATTAATTTAGTTTTGTAAGAACTACATTTTAGTAACTTACATTATTTTTGCTTTGTCCGCTTATATATCTCTATAAATCTCTATAATTTCTGTGTGAACTTATTGTATTTTACTGTGGTACTTGTAATACTACATACATATATTATATATAAGCGACTACGTGCCAATACAGAGATAAATATGCCATACCTTAAAAATTACCAATGCTTCTAAAAGAAAATAATTGGGAGGGGCCTCCGATTAATGTTGTCCCCAGCCTCACATTCTGATAATATGGCCCTGCTTATATGTATCTTACATACTCTAGATATTCTATACAACGTTCAACCTGGCAACTATGTATTTCAGTCAGTGTCTTTGCCTCATTCTATTTACATTTATCTCCTCGCATTCAGTAGGACACGTGTTCAATCCTCTGCTCCGGCCATCCTTATCTTTGTTTCCATAGGTTTCAGGAAATCACTCCAGGATTGTGCTGAGATAGTTCCGTAAACAGGCCTTGGCCAATTCCTACCCCATTTCTTTTCGTGTACCGTTAACAAGTCCTTGTACTGCTCGAGGGTATTTAATGTAAACAAATGTATAAAATTAAGTTTTACGGTCAACTATAACTCGCGTACTCAATTACTGTAAGCCTGCAGCGAAGTAATATAAGTATATTCCGTGTATATTTTTCAAATAAATGACCCATTTTAAGTACACAGAGCTTACTAAAAATGCACTTGCAATAAAATATTTCTTATAAAGGTTTACATGATCAAAAGAAAGAAATGAACAATATTAGATGCGTGTTAATTTCTTTTGTGTATTATATTAATCACAGTGAGCAAAGTAAGAATATGTTTAACGATTCCAGATACGTTTAGTTAAAAATTAATCTTATTCGTTTTATTTATAAAAGTTGTTAAGGTGCAGTCTATGGTACCCTAGATTTCAGAATTGTACAAAATAGTGTGGTCAATTGTTATGCGATTAGACGTTAGACTCGGTTTCAGATTGATTGATTTGATTAAACTAAATCTTTATCTTGGTTTTTTTGTTACATTAGGTAAAGCACTCTTCAATGACAACAATGCCCAAATAAAGTACAATATATAGTAGTACCGGGTGAGACGTATTTGCTTTTCCTGCGAACTTTGACATTTTCGCGTCTCGTATTTGCCTCCGGTAGGTACTCTGTGCTAATGACCATGTGCTGGATTACAGTAAGTTTCGTGTTCGTTTACACATGAGGATGAGATTAGTCTTCAGGCAGTTCCTTTGATGTACTCTAATGGTTATTAAGCACAGGGAGGGGCATTCGACGTCATTCACTTTGTCACTGCTAATGGTGGTGTCATTTTATTACGTACTTCAACAGAAAGATAAAAAAGGAATAGAGAAACATCGCATACTGTCTTTAGGGCGCCGGCTGCCTGAATCTTATAACGCCCCTGCTCTTTTTCGCATAAATATTTGTTGGAGAGAAATCCATATATTAACTCTGACAAATGTTCCAGTTTATACGTGCGGTGCTACTAATACTGAATCACAACATCGGAACGTCTTTCTTTGGGCACTTCAGAAGCTCCGACTTTGTTTTTCCAGTCCCACGAGGTAGGTGCTCTATAGTTATGAAACCTCGTGCTTGATTTCCGCTCTTAAATAAAACTCACACAACCGCGTCTCCAAGAAACGACTATCCTCGAGAGTCCACCCTTGGTGAAAAGAACGACAGAGTATAAAATATAAACATGCTCGAAATGGGCGACCAACCACGCTTGTGTTCGCGGCAATCGCGCGCACGTCAGCCCCATGGTGACGACCACGAATAAAGTACGTCTTAATTAAATACGTGGACTCCCGCGAATACCCGCGGCGACCTCTGGCACGTCCACTCCTCGTGACGGCCATGACGAGATTACCTCCTAGCTCTCTAACCGACTCTCTCGGCGCGCTCTCTCTCAAAAACGCTCCTCTACATTCCCAATCAGTCGTAGCTCCCGGTGGCGGCTGGCAAAACCAAACCCGGCCTTTCCTCCGTATCTGTTTACAAAATTTTACCCCTTTATGGCCACTATTAACACAGTTAACCTTTACAGTCGTTGTACCCCGTGTAGAGGACACTTAAATTAATATATAAATTATGGTCTCGACTGTATTCAAAGTTCTCCAGCTACAAATTAGAATACAAATCTTACGAACGATAATATCGCACTGCCACGGAGACCATTATTTTAATTGTTTTCGTTCATAGCCAAAAATACTGACACGTGTCTTCATTTGTTCCTAGGCATGTGCAAGGCTGTTAGCTGTAGACTACTCGCACGGTTGTGGTGATGAAACTTATCTCTTGCAATAAATAAAATAATTTAATAATTTGTGACTGAAAGGCCTAATCTTAAATTACATTGCAGGAGGTAGGTGAAAGCACGCCCCTGAGTTGATCTACTTCACAGTCTCTGAGTTCTGTTTCCCACACCAGTTCAAGGTCACGGGCTAGTTCTTCAGCCTATGTTAAAAACTTTCTCTTCCCTGCCGCGTTAAAGGTTAACTGGCCGTGACACAATTCGAAATTCCTTTACTAACCCTGCACTTCTCGCCAGCATGCAAAACTAAACTAAATGTAATTAGCTTAAAACAAATTATTGTGACTGGGTGAGGCTAAACAAACAATTCTGAATACATTGAAATTTACCATCTACGACTATTCTAACAGAACTTACTGTATTTCCACTGTACATTATATTTAATCACTACGAAGGGTAAATAGGCCTATTACAATCTGTTTTCCGTGTTACAGACACAAGCGAAGAAGCAGTAAAAGCCACTATTGACGCGCACGCTAGTGTCCCATCGCAGTAAAGCGCAAGTCGTTAAACTGAACGTCGTATCGCTGGAAATACGAGATTGTAAGAGTGACACTATTACTTTGTTGCAGCAAAGTATGTAATAAATAACACTGTACACAATTTAAATATTTTTGTACCTATCTGAGAAATTGAATATGTAATTTAGCTGAGAGAAACGGCAATTTTTAGCCTTGTTAGGGGGCTTGAGAATAGCATTTCCAATACACGTGGTTTTTTGAAAGCACTTTATAACCATTCTCTCAAATATGTCTTATTTCGTAGATAAGTACATTGTAAACACGTATAATGGTTTTGCCAAAACATGATTATTTCTAAACTGCTGCAGCGCAGTCTACCAGCGAGGCAGGTGGGCTCCTTAAGAAAATCTAAATCTCTGTAACTATTGAACTCTTTTACGGGATATTCTGCATATAATTTAGAGTTTCTTAAAAGTCTTCTAATAAATTAATTTCCGATGATAGACGTTAGATATTGTGAAAAAAAATTGTTCTCCAACCCAAAAATTTTATTAATTTTGTTTCTTTTTTTGTGTACCCGGATTGAATTTCTGAACGTATGCTGCCGTGTTTAGATAATTCTTTACTCTACAGGACTAGAAGTTTTTACGTTTACTTTTTATTTTTCTTAGCCTCGACGAAAGATCTTTTATGCACAAAGTTGATAAATCTTTAATTATTTCTAAGTACCTGTATTTTCTGGGCCATATTTAATTATAAGTCTCGTGATAAAGTTTTGATGTAGATTGTGAGAAGCTGGGTTCATTAAGACTTTTAATTATTCGCGTTGCTTACTAGGGTCACTAATTAATTGATACGGCGAGGCTGTGCCACAGTATCGTTACTCATGTTGCATTATATATAAGGAATATGTTACAAATTTTATACCCGCATTTTCAACCCACATCTTCATCAGCGAGTTCTGAATACTTAAGCTCAATTTTCTACAGAATGTTCAACATCGAGGAATGAATAATAAACTACTTATACGAAATTTTAGCTCCTCATTTTACGTATATGATTATCTAGCTAGAAGATAGTTTATTTTTAATAACACTTAGTAATACATACGCAATGAATAATTTATATTTACCAAAACCTTAACTTTTTCAGACATCCAACTCGGCAGCGTTCTTGCTACCTTATGTACTTTCTGACCAAGACCACTAGGAAATTAAGTTCTGCTTAACGAGATGCTTGAGTACAGTGGCGGTGCGTAAGGCCGTGCTCTCGTGCTGTAGCACTGAGTAAACTTTTACAAAGTTATTGTGTACTTAATTTCATTAAATTTCTGGTAATGTGCCACAATGTATACTTCTAGCCTTTCTTGATACGCGATTGACTGCTTTGCGCTAAGTTTTTTAGGTGGATGGAATTTTCTCAAGTAATTTTGTTCGTGTAAGCCGCCCTTTACTATGGTGTAAACACGGCTCGGTGCTCCCACAGACTAGCGCACGGCTGTCACTCCCCTTTCCTACCCCCTGTCCTAGTCAGAGACGATGAGAGACGCGGGAACCTCGCCTTTATCAACACCTGCTC
>PNEQ01035846.1:0-18386 GCA_003012365.1 Medauroidea extradentata | reverse complement strand
AGATCTGATAGTTTGAATACTGGCGCATAAACATTGTCTGCTCGAGCATCTTCGATATATGCGACCAGCTCAGCGAGGGCAAGACCATGATTAATGGAGCTGATGTTTTCGTCCTTGTAACTAGGTTTTATTCTCCTACATTGGTTGTACAATGACACAAGGCACTGTACATGGTACTTGGCTTCTAGGGCAATGAGATTGCCAGTGCTCAGTTTAACCAGTAGACTTTCGTCTTGTAGCTGCAGGGCACATTCTCTAACATGTGCATCTAGGCCAAATGTTGAGGCACGGTGTAATGGTTCGTTGAATTCTGCAGGTTTATCGCAAAAAAAGCACAGTTCTGTGGCATAAGTACTTTTTCCTGGATTTCTGCGTATGAACTTCTTACTTGTGGAGTCATCAGCACTTTCTGCGGAGGATGCATGTCGCTTTGTAGCTCGATCAAGTTTTGTTTTGTTATACTGCAGTCGGCAGCTGTCGTGCCATTTTGCTTTATGACTAGTAAGTATTTCTTCAGTGTTTTGCCATCCTAGCCTGAATAAAATACTTGATGGCAAGCAATTTATATTCTTGAAGGCAGCCAAATTTTCCGCAAGAGTTTTGTACCCTGCTCCGGCGTTTTTACGTCGTGAAGTAGCTGGGCATTGAAGAGCTTCCCCTTTTACATCTTGGCAAAGCACACATTTATCCCAGTCTGTATCCACTTCCACTGTGTCTGCAGTTGGAATCGACTGCTTGGCTGCTGAAGATTTGCAATTTTATACACCCTGGACATTGTCTTTTATTTGTGGTCATCTAGATTCTGGAAGTATCTGAAAAACAATACAGACAAACTTTAGTTAACTACTAAGTTTCTTAAAAAATATAGCATAATCCTTTGATCATTTCAATCTATAAGTTTTACCATTTTTCCTTCAGTTTTTTTTTAAGATTTCATATCATTGAGTTGGAAAAGTACTTAATTAGGCATATTAGCATAAAAGCTTTAAATTTCTCGAAACGTAATCAAGTTTAAATGAAAATCTGGGCAGTTGTTAAGCCAATACAGATATGTAGATGTCAAATTCAGGGGGGAAACGCAAATCATACGCAAATAAATAATAAAATGTTAATTTCTGGTCGGCCATTTTGAAAAATGGCTGCCATTTTTGCCAGAGGGAAAAATGGCGATGGCCCTATAGCTAAACATTTTTAATATGGTATTTTCTAACTATGTTATGAATTTTATGCTTTTATCACAAAGTGAGCAATTTTTGCACCAATCTGACTGACTAGTAGCACCATGCTTTAGTAGGCCTCTTGGCCATTGCTGCTTCCGTCCTTGTTCCTGTCAGTCTTGTGATGTACAAATGTTTTGTTAGGACCTCGTGTCCTTGCAATATTATACCACACTGAGGAATACAACGTGAGAAAAAAAGTGCACAATTTAGCATCTTCTTCAGCCTTACCCAGAATGTTTTATTTTAACTTATTTTTAGTTATTTTATTACAAGGAAACGTACACTCTCATTTTTAAATCTCAAAAGCTTTTATGTCGCCAGCGTGTTATAGATGCAGTACAGTTGTTAAATTGTATTTTTTTTTTTATATTGCTTTACCAATGTTGTCACTGATGCCAGCACATTAAGTGTTCATGGCCACGGGTGACTCCAAACTATTGAACTGGTTAGGTTGCAGCTCGATGTGCAGATCATATAGAGAGGAATAGTGTTTGCATTACAATATTTCTAAGGGCATATATTTTTTATGTGTTGTGGGTAATTGATACAGTGTCAGTTGATTTTTTGGTTTTTAAAATGAACCAAAGATGTCAATTTCACCATAGTAAGTTATGTACTGTAAATTTTGCTGTTCAGTGTGACACATTACATAATGTTAACTGCAGTTGTCCGAATAGTTGTTTGTCAAAAGTACCTGAAGTTACACAAAACACAGTATAGTTTGTTTTGCAAGTTTACGAAGAAGATACTACTTGAAAATGAAAAAAAATAATTGTCCAAAAAAATTTAATCCTTTTTAAAAGTACAAACATTTAAATTGAAAAAAATTTAATTTTTCGAGAAATACTGGAGTAGTTCTACCGAAAATTTGTGTTCCTCGGTGATATCAGCTGAGACATCTCATTTTATATATTTTCCATGGCAGGAAACTGGAAGTTTACTGTATCATAACAAATCTCGGATGTTTTTACCAGTTAACTTAATTTTAAAGGGGCCGCAGTGGCCAAGTGGTCAGATCACTTGCCTTCAACCAAGGCAATTCTAGTTTGATTCCTGGTGGGGTCAGGCCCCACATGTGGGAAGTGTGTCGGACAATGTCAATGGTCGGCGGGTTTCCTCGTGAATCTCCCATTTCCTTGCCCTTATCATTCCTGCGATGCTCCATACTCATCTCATGTCACCCTTCACCATTACTAAATACCTAGATGTAAAGCACTGACCAAACTCTCTCGCTGACTTAACCTTAAAAATATGTTTAATGAAACAAATGTGTTATAACTATAAAAAACCTAAAATACAAAACCAAGTGTAATATTAAAAGTATACTTAATGTAGTAGATGTTTCATAGTTTTCCATTAGATGTGATGCTAATTGTTACATTTACACCTCGAAATTAAAAAAAGAAAGAAAAGGTCACATCAGTTACCACTTACTTGTCCATAGCTGTATTGCGAACAAATATTTTCAGCAGGTCTCGAGGGTTTTCAGTGTGTTAGGCCTACCTATTTAGTGTGTAGTGTTTAAATTAGGGGCCAATAAAAATAATTTACTTTGGTTTTCATATACATTAGCATAGGGATTAGCTTAAGAGATGGATGTGTTTCCCACATTCCACATTTGTACATTGTTGCTGATATGTAGACACCAGCAGTCAGAGCTGTGGATGTGTATCTTTAATTGGAACAGAATGCAGAATAGGATGCATTCATATTCTGAGTGACACGTTCTGAAGTTCACTGTGTAGCAATATTGATCAAATATTTTACCCTGCAATCCCCAACCGTTGAGGTTTAGAACTGCCGTCAAAAGATTGATCTCGAACATGCGATATGATAAAGGGGGGGGGGGGCAGGGTTTGATTTGATGTCTAGTGGCTGGATATGACGTGATTCTGGAACATTGTGTGTAAGGTTCTCATTGTCAAATTACAATGTGGCTTGTTTCTCAGGAGATAACTGTCTCAGAGCTGACATGGAGAAGGTCTGCTACATTTCTGTGTAGGTATCAGGCTACATTGTTACTGAACGAAGGGGACAAGAGTAGTAGTGGTCAGGAGATGCAGGGTAGTCATCCATCCTCTCACCTCTTTCTGCAGATGTACTGTTGGTACAGGATGGGTAAAAGGGGTTCCTACTCTGCATATCCTTACCCACTCCTACCCTTGTGTCACAATGGAGCATTGCATGGGCATTCTGCCAGTGTTAGGTTAATGTGATGTTTAACCGTTAGCAGCAGCAACTTCTGTAGTGTGTGCAGGCAACCCCAATTTTACGTTCCCCTCAATATTACATGTTCTCCCTAATTACACCAATATTTTCCCTATGTTAACAATGTATTGTATTCCTGTCATTTACACTTCAGTTATATTTACTTCTCCTGATTTACACTTATTTTTCATGAAGCTAACAATATTTTTCCCCTCCACTTATAAATTAAATGTTGATACCATGGAATAATGATGAAATTTCAGTAGTGAGAAAACTGTAGACTGTACCTATAAGTATATGTGTATAAAATGTTTTGAAGACAGAAGGGCAATTTAATCTGTGTTTGTAGTATGCCTTTTCTTTATCTATACCCAGTAGCATGTTGATGTTAAACAAAATTTTTTGTTAGAATACTGAATATAGTACCTACACAGACTTCGAGGTGACATATTACATCTCTGCTGCAATTATGAATTATCTTATGTGTAAACAGTTTTAATGTAACAATGTTTTGTTACAGTTTGTTACTTCCCTGCACTTACACTTTCCCCTCATTTACACCATTTTTCATTTGTCCCTTAGAAAGTGTACTATATTTGTTCTACTGTATACTTCGTGGTATGCCATTTGTCCATGAAGAAGTGAGAAAAATTTTTTGCTCATTCTAGGTTTTTTTAAAATAATGTATTGTTATGTTCATATTTGTGCTGGCCCTATTGCAGCGGCCACTAAAATAGTATTCACAGGACTGATGAGCAAGTAAAGGGAAATAATGTACTGGAATAACTGGGGCATATTTTTATATTTCAGAGATGGCTCTTGGACGGAGGAAGCATCTGATGCTTTTGCAGACCTGACCCACTGTGCATTGTGGTCTACTCTCGTCTGCAGGGTGGACTCGTACAAAGAGAGGGAGTCTAATGGAAGGGAAGGTAGCCCTGTTCCGTGTGTCGAGCTCTTTGACAGCAACAGTTCTCAGGTCAGTTACAGCGTGTCTCGTCATGGCTTAAGGCCCACAGGCAATTGCCTTTCTGACGACGCACACACTTGCATGCTAACGTCGTAAGACCTACCCAGGGGTGGACACTATACTAGACTCTGAACTTTATTTGTGGCTGGGTTTTGAACTGTTTGGTTGTTTGGATTGCTGTGAGATAAACTCACTACGTACTGATAAATTTATTTTATAAAATAAATTATTTGTGACTCAACATTTAATGAGAAGTCATAAATAAAAGTAATTTATTTGGCATTGTATCTGTAAATAGTGTGTGTATTAGTTACATGGCATGTAGAAATATAAGCTCCTATTCTTTTATTGCTTTATATATGTCCAAAGGGGACGGTAGGTGATTCTGTTAAAATTTTATATACTTCTATTTAGGAATGTGATAAGTACAATTAGTAAGAAAAGTGAGTCTAGGTTAGACTGACAGCCCAAATAATCTAGCTTTCATGACCGAGTTTTTTTCTTTTTGTTCCCCCTCCCTGTTCCAAAAGTTATTGCAATATCTGTGTGTGGGTTGACTTAAAGGCATTGCTGCATGGAAGACAGATAATTGTTAAACTGCACATGGTATCTTTTAGACTGGCCAGTGTGGTTACCTGCTTTAAATTATGTGTCCTGCAACAAAATTGGTACCTGCAACTGCATTTGTGAGGATTTAAATTCACATACACACTTTTTTAGAATGCCAGACTCAGATCATGACTGTGTTATGTGATATAGTCAGTGAGGAAGAGAGTGAAAATAAAACTTTGTGTAGTGATTTGATGTTCTTATATTCGTTATTTGACCAATTAGTAATATAAGTACATCATGTTCTGAAGCAGGCATTGCGAACATGTACATAAACTTCTCAAGCCCTTACAAATGTCTCACAAATGCAGTTGCAACTACCAATTTCACTGTCAAGACACATAATTTATTAAAGCAGGTAACCACAGTGGCCACTTTAAAAGACACATGTTCAGTTTAACAATTTTCCGTTTGCCATACACCAATGCTCTTAAGAGCGCCAAGTTTAAATAAATTTTTTGTTGCAGAAGGGCAAATTCCAAATTCAATTTACAACAGCTCAAGTTTGTGAGTTTATTGTAGTCTTTTCTGTGTGATACCTTAATTTAATTAAATTCTACATTTTAAAATATTATCTTCTGTAGTAAGCAATGTGTGTCATTTAAATATGTTGCAACTCTAACTGTGGATATTTTGAAAGCACAACAAACTTGATACAGTACTGTATTAGTCATTAATTTTTAAACTTAAATCAAGGATATCTAAATAGCAATCAATTTTTTATTAGTTATTGATTCTTTCATATTCTAAATTCATAGGTGTAGTTATATATTAAAATTTTTATAGTATATGACGAGTTAGTATTTACGCTTCCTGAGCCTGTGTGTTGTACGGAGTGGCACAGTGTCATGACATAATTGCAGGATGTCAACATAGCAGAAGAGATGGTGAAGCAGGGGTTTGCGGTATGGGATGAAGTGAAGAGTCCTCACTCCCGCTCACCTCTCAGACAATCTGGGTCTACCACGAGTGTCGCGTCGTCCTCAGACCCAGGTACTAGTGATGCAGCTTCATCGCTTGTGAATGGTGTCTCCCAGGCGGAACTGAGGGCGGGACACAGTGGACCAGGGACTGTATGAGGTCTGCGTAAGGCTGTGAACTTGTGTGTTGCAAGAGTTGAGATTGTGAGCAGCTGATAATTTTGCAGTGTAGCCATCAATCTTTCATTTCATTACACTTGGCACTGGATTGTCTTTGTATTCAAGCATTTTTACTATTCTTGCCTGAGACATGAATTGTTTTGGCTGCTGCTGGTAACGTTTCCTTGGTGGTACCAGAATGTTGTGTCTCTCTTTGGTGATGAAATGGGTTAAAGAGAGTTTTTTTGTTTTGTTTTAATAGTGCATTCTTTTAGTTCTGAGACTTCTACTACATTTAGTACCATTGTCATTTACACATAAACAAGAGCAGATATCAAAAATTTGTTTGTTAATTTTGTTTAAAATTATCTTCTCCGTATTGGCTGATTTTTTTCAAGGTGATGAGTACGAATTATGTAATTAACAAAATTCTTGTTAATTGACTTTTTAGTCAAACTGTGTAATTTCTTGTTTAAAAAAAAAAAATTAGCTATCATGGCTGTTGCCATCCGATAGAGAGGGAGAGAGAGGGGGGTGATGCTGCGTGATGGTGATACTGTAGGTCGTGGATGGTGTTAGGTGTAGCTGGTAACATTAGATTCTATTTGGGCACCACCCGACTAAGGATGTAGCGGGCAACATGAGACTCAGAAGTAGCCGTGGTCTGTTCGTGCCAGCGTGCCCTCTCTCTGCCTGGCGTTCTGGAAGCTAATGATCTGAATGGGAGACTGGGAAGCACCTGAAAAAACACTACCTTATGCGGGCTCTTTTGGGACGTCCAGCACACCCACACACTAGGGCTATATGAAAGCCAGCTTCGTAACCAATTAGAAATAAGTTGAGGGGACTAGGAGGTTGGTTTGACCATGTGTTTATTTTTTAACACCCATACACGTGGTCACGTCACGTAACACTCACAAACTTACACTGAATATGAACATACTGAGTTTAAAAAATTCAGTAAAATCCTGTTAAGACATTTGTGTTGGGATAAGCAAAAATAATTATTATTAACCAGGAAAACTTCTTAAAAGGGTCAAATTACACATGTACTTATAGACAAGTGAAAAATTATTATGCTTATTAAGCAGGAAACTTTTTAAATGGGAAACTTCTTAAGAGGGTTTTACTGTACGTTACAAAGTGAGATCTGAATAAGACCCTGTTTTAGAGGCGGTACAAAGACAAAACTATGATATTATATGATAGGCTCGATGGCCAGTACCATAAATTGTCCAGGGTCCACGAACGCAGATGCCGTTTTCGAAAGTAAACGTCGAAACTTTTAGACGTAAAAAATATTGGCAAGAGTATACTGCGGAATGAAGGCGAAAACAATGTAAAAAAGCTTAATAACCAGAATTAACAAATATCAAAGTAGCAAAGGTGATGGTCCTGCAGTGCGTCTATACTCTCGCCTGCATGTCCTACAACTGGGGGGAGCCGAGCGCTCCGGTAAGCCAGGTTACTACGCGTAGGCAGATGGATACATGACTTGCCGCAGGCCGATGGCTAGTAACATATTTTAAGTAGATAACAAAATATCTGGATCGGAAAACTGTGTGAATAATTCCCAGTTCAAATTAAAACATGTTTGAATATTAATAGAACTTTGGGTATGTGTGGTTAAATGAAACAAAATAATGACATGACTACACTTGACAGTAAGCAAAAGACAAACATAGTACCCTTGATAATTACATGGCTTGATCATATTTGTATTAGTCTTTGGTTGATTTCTAGAGTCTCGTTAAAAATGGGAATCAACATCATACCGTTTATTAATTATGCTCACGTTCCTCTCCCGGCAGTGTGTCGGACATGACTTAACATGTAATGATCGTGGCGGCATATTTAATGACAACATCTTGCCCTTCTCTGCACTGACTCGACTTTCTACACTGTTTAACGGCGAGAGCACTCTGAGAATACACACACACGCATCGAGACCAGGCATTAACGTACCTGGCTCGTAGCCTGGTATGACGACGTGGCAAAAACCATTTTAAGTAAAACTGCCGAACAGATTTTTGATATCTGCTCTCGTTTAAGGTTAAAAAACATTATGATAGCAAAAACAGTGGAAAGAAGAGAGAATGGCCTTAATATTATGATTTTAAGTGATGTCGTTTAGTTTTCATGTGTATTTTTGGTCTTTTCAGAATTTTGCTAGTTGTTTGCAACGAGTGGACTGTTCTTATGTGTATCATAAAAGTCTGAACTAAGAAAATGTGTTAGTGTCACAAAAAAAATTGCTAGTAAACTAATCTGGTAGTAATCAGTAAGGGTGAAAGTTTCTTTTAACGAAGTGTGTAATTCTTATGTTTTTTTTACTATGGTAGCAATACAAATTTGTGTTTTTATTAACAGAATTTTTACTTAATGTGGATATTTTATTTATTTATGATTTGATCTAGTCATCAAAATTAGTTTCTACAGTTTAACTCAACATTAGGAAAGAGAAATGTAAATAAAATACATGCCTTGCATGTTATACATATAACTACGGCATCAGAAATATTTTTGAATCCATCCACTGTACTGTACATTGAGCAACTCTACTTGATTTTCCAAAGCCAAACCAACTACAGTATGCAGTACAGTGCGTATAATGTTACAATACATACAACTACCGTATTTGCCAGCATATAAGAAGACTATTTTTACATATTTTTGGCCTTCAAAAATTGCTACTCGTCTTATATGAAGGTGCAAAAATTTTTGGTAACCTAAAAATCATTTGAAAGCTATGCTGTAAGCTGTGTAGTTGTATGATGTTTTAAGGAATTGTGTTTTTCATCACAAATGAAAACGAGTGCCCCGTTTTTTAAAAAAATAAACGGTATGAAATTTTGATGAGCGTCATTCATAATAAAGGAAACTTCCTGGCAGCGAAGCGCCGATCGATGCAGCTGGAGCGCGTGCCGAGATACTTTGTCTCGTTAGCCTACAACTCTTGGGCGGAGAAAACGAGGATCTAGGTCCGTATGCTTACATCCTTTGTCTCGCAAGCCCAAAACTCTCTGGCGTAAGAAACGAGAATCTAGGTACCATACCACACATTCATGTGTCTACCGTCCAGTGCTAGGCTGGCAGACAACAGTGCACAGGAATGCAATGACCTTGCAAGCAGCTGTTGTAGCCCGGCGTTGCCATGTAGCATGCGGCGTGCCTCAGTCCGGCGTTGCCAAGTCGCGCACAGCTGCCGGCAACTGATGTCGCCGGCCGCCGCCGTGCATTTCCTTGGCTCTTGGACGTCCGGAGGGCAGTAGTAACCAATGTTATTAGTTTATGTGTCTACTAAGATGTTTATATGCCGATAATAAATGCATTGAAAGTATTTAAACTAAATTCTTAGCGTTTCTGGGAAAGGGAAAAAATATTTTTCTATCGGGAATCTCAAAATTAGTAATTTACTTTTTTTCATGATTTTGTACCTTCAAAACCATGACTCCACCTTTGTGCGGGGTCGTCCTATATGCCGACAAATATGGTATTTATCAGCATTATTTTGTGAGGAAACATGTTAAAATGACAACTAATGTTTGAAACATTGTTAGTAAAATTTATTCTTTCCTTCTCCCATTCTGTCTGTTGAAGGAGTGGAAAGTGTTATGAGTTAGTATACTAGGCAACTCACAAAACAGTGCACAGTATGTTTGTACATACAGTTTATGCGTGGTATTACAGAGAGTGAGTAATTTTTCTACTGATGATAGTTTGTGGTATGGTGTGTAGTTTTTATGTATGTGTTAAGTACATATGCTCTTAACATGGGTTACATTTATTTTGAAGGAATTATTTTGCACAGGAATTACAAATTTACACAGTACTCTTGTAGAGAATGTTGCACTTAATCAGTACAGAGTATATGTTTTAGGAAATTTTGTATTTATATATGTAGTAGCAAAATCACAATTGCATGTTTTGTAATTAAAAATCTGAAATAGAGATGCATGAAACTTTTTGAGTATCACTGTGTCGAACACTGCTGTACAGATCATTGCAGATTGTTGCTTGTAGGGGAAACGCAATGCAGGTGTGATTATTTACATACAGTGATCTCTCAGTTAAATGTCTTTCAGTTTAGTGATTCTTTCACTTTAACAACTGTATTTTTTGGTACTTAAATTTAAGGACAATTTATTTTCAATCCCATGAATTAGGGTCGTCATTTTAGGTTTTTCTTGGGGGGGGGGGTCAAGATTTTTTTTTCATCAATGGTAACCTTGTTGCATCTTTTTTATTAATTAAGTATGTATAAATTAGAATTTTAAATAATAAAACTTCAGTTTTGTGTGATTAAGTTACCCCCCCCCCCCCTAAATGACGCCCCTGCCATGAATGTCTTTAACATGCAAAGCAATATTCTTATATTTACGTGAGAGTTTTACTCTCCTACTGTATATTTCCTTTGTCGTTGATTGATGAACTGTCATGTTTGCAACATGCTACAATGAAAATACATCCTTGTCTAAATATGAAAAAGTGTAATTTTCTTAATTTGTGATCACTGTACATAATTGGTTTCATTTTGTTATGGTTTTTTTTTTTCTTTTTGTGATAATTGACACAGTGCATTTGTATACATCTGTTTCTTTGATTTTGTTATAGTTTTTTTTTTTCTTTTTTTTTTGTGATAATTGACACAGTGCATTTGTATACATCTGTTTCTTCATTTTAAATGTTAGTTTAGGCACTTGAGCCATTAAATGGGTGGGGTACATAAGTTAATGACACTTAAAATCTCTGTTGAAGACTTCTGGGTTTTTAAAGTATTTAAAACAACAAAAAGAAACGCAGTTCTAGATAATAGCTTTTGTCAACTTTGAGGTGCTTTCCTTAAGCATTTGTAACCTTATGCACTGTTGTCAAAGGTTGGTTCCTCTATGTTCAAAGGATAATTAATCAGAAACACATCACTCTAGCAAGACATTTGTGCGATGTGCCAAGTGTTAGTTTATGCACTATGTCTTCTTAATACCTAGACACGATTGGACAGTGGTATGCATCACTAGACTACGTGCCATTTGTAAAATATGTAGGCTATGTATTAAATATTCTTTATCATTAAGTCAGTTCTACAAACAGTATTTTAGTCCTATATACTGCTGTTATAATTGACTTTATTTATAGGACTAAAGTATTTTTTGTAAGACTGTTTAAAATCTGAAGATGTTTTAGCATGTTTTACTGGCACCTTACGGTTGGTGCTTAGTCTACTGATGCGTAACACCATCCAATTATGGGGGGATGCAATATCCTTCAATGGACAGACAGAGGAATTGGACTGAGGTTCCCAATAGTCCTCGGTTAACAGCTGGCATACTAGTGCTTGTAGGCAGAGTGCTCTGTTTGCAATATTTATTAAAAGTTCTCATATACAACACCTTGTGTACAAGAAACATGCAACTGATGTCCTATCTGAGGGATGATGATACGTACTTGTTATTGTTCTGCTGTTGAAGTAGATTAACAGGAATATTGCAAAAAAGATTTGAAAGCCTTTGGTGGATGAAGGGGAGGTGTCACATTTATGAACTTCTCAGAAACACACAGTAAAAATTGTTTTAGAAGAAAAATTTCGAAGGTATGTTTAAACTTCACAATACTTGTAATATGTTCGTAGCATATGTTACGCAAATCATCAAGATTCATAAAGTCAGATAAGCTTTAAATTGCTTTTTTCTCAGAAGTTTATAAATGTAACATGCCCTTTTCATCCACCAAACCCTTAATTTATTTACACTGCAAATGTAGTCATTTGTGTTTTAATGAAGGTGATGTTTTTGTTTTAGGAACATGTAATTTATTTAGTTTAATTTTTGTTTTTCAGAATATTTTTGACACACTTCTTGTATAAATAAAAAATGCATGGGGAAACTATACAATGTACTTGTGCCTGAAGAAGTACATATTAACCTAACAGATGATAGTTCAAGATTTGCAATCATATAGATGTACAGAACACACAAATAATGTTTTTAATATTAAAAGTTTGTTGCATTTATTTATTTTAAATGACGTCAGTTATTCAAAAAGTGAAAATAAATTAAGGCAGGGAAAAATTGGGGCAGTTGCTATTAAGTGTAGACAGTGTTGCTAAAATTAATATTTTATTTCATTTTATTTTTCTATATTTATTGGCACAGTGTACTTCAGCAGTGTGGAATTACTATTTTCTTTATGTATGATTTGGTCATAAGTGCTCTGCCTGCCAAGATTGCATTCACCAATTTAAATGGAGAATCAGTACTGTGATAAAAGTAATTTTCAAATCATTAATTTGAAGATAACTCTTTGAAACAAAAACAATTTAATTGTGAGCTTCCTAAAGCAATACTGTCACTTCAAAAAACTTGCCAAATTTTGTGTTTACTTAATGTTCAGTTCTCAGTTTCTAGAAATTCAGATTAAAATTTACATTTTACAAAAAAATATAAATAAGTGAATTTTTAAAAATCTTTTTCACGACAGTATTGCTGAAGAAATTTCACGTAGAACAATTTGAGTTAGAAAGAGTTGTATTTAAATTGGTCCATGGAGAACTTCATAATTTCTTTAACACTGTCTGCCTATTTAAACTGTGAGGCTGCAAAATTGGTTCACACAGCCGTTTAGTTATAAAGTGTATTGATGAGAAGAATTTTGCTCAAAGAAGTTTGCCAACTTTATAACTACATGTTCCTTTATGTATTGTTTTCAAAAAATTTACAGCTCAGATTATCATTTTTGTGCAACCTCGTTTGCACTGTGTGTATGTAAACATATTTCCTTAAATTTTTGTAGGGGTTTTTGGAAGCCTGTTGGATGTGTTGTAATACAGATGTGAATGAATAGCTGTTAGTACAGTTTTAATGAGGTAGTTGTGAAGTTGCACAATGAATACTGTCAAGGTTTATGTATAAATTGTACAATTGTAACTGCTGTACAGGAGAACAAGATATATTTTTGTACATTTGTGTTTACTTAGTCTTCCTATAATTTTTATAATAGTGAGGATTAACTGTAAGAATGCTACAAACTCTAAATAATAGAGAGCAAGCTTATCATTGCTTTTGCAAAACATTTCAAACTGAAGTGTGAGCCAAATGGTGGGCCTATGAATGTTTTATTTGTTAGTGTTTAGATTCCAATGTGAATCAAATTAAAGTTAAAGTAAAGCATGGTTTTTTCATGACTGAACAAGTGTTTTCATTTATTTGCTAAGCTTGCTGTATTGAATGGTTAATTTTGCAATTCACACTTTACTTCATAAGCTTGGCCCTCTCACACTGCATTATCAACATTACTTCCAAACTGCTGCTCATCAGACTGGAACACAACCTTGTTTTAATATGTGTAATCTCAGAAAAAACTCTCTGTGCTTCCTGGCTGCTAGGGCAACAAAAAACACTTCCACAGCTGCCATTACTCAGTGTGCCTGAACTCGCCACCTGATGAAGCTGGCCTAAGCTTGCACAATATCGCGCAACTGCGCAATATGTGTTTGTCCTCTCGTATTTGTGTCACTGTCAAGAGTGCCAGCCTGTGAGTACGTCAACCTTCTGTCTACTTACGTATTTAATTGGTTAACCTAGCAGCCAAAGTCCTCTTCGCATACATCTCTCACAACTAACTCAAGTTAAGGGTATTGGTAGCAGTTAGAGAACTTAACTAAGTTCTGTTTACAAAAAACACTATATACACTAGACCCCCGATTTTACGAACCCTGGATTTAACGAAGGTAGCGGTTCTACGAATACAATCTCAGGAACCCTCAAAAAATAACAAAATTATATGCCAAAAAAAATTGTAAGGAATTACGTTGACAATGAATAAAACATACTGTATCTAATTCACAGCATTAAAATATGAATTGTAGAGTTGCAGTTATTACTTGGTAAGACACAATATTAAAAATAAAAAAAAAATAGCGAAAATCTGTTAAAAAATGTGGCAGTGACAGTTCGAAAACCGCGCGGCGACGGCGCCACCTGTGCCAGGCCGGCCGGTCTGTCTCCTACGACGTATTAGGATCTATATTGAGGTCGTACTATAGACGCAAAGTTTCAGCGCATGTGCATATGCTCATTTAACTATAGTACAGCCTCCTTCTAGGCTGTTTCACGACGTCTTACATCTCTCTCGTCTCGCGCCGAATGAGTTTACTTTTTTACACGAACCCTATAAATAATAGCGTGATATTTTTATTTATTGCGTTAACACCATACATACTTAAAACAATTAACTTGGCACATAATTTGCTTAAACAATGCGTTACTGCGTGTCGTAAAATGTGCGTTTTCACAAGTGAGCACGATAATAGCGCTACCTATTATCCAAGTGTAGAAACATTTGTCTCCGGGTATGTCGAACTTGGAAAATAAATAGACGTTCGTGTATTACGTAATCCCGGAACTCCTAATTTATTTTTACCGTATATACTGACTGTGACAGTGATTATTTTCAATCACTTATACATGTACTTCTCGACGATTTTAGGTAAGAACGTCACAAAATTGCGTTTTTTGAACAACGTCGGTACATGCTACGGTACCGCTATCTCTCGGCCATCTTGTGAACGTTCGTACAGTTGCGCTATCTGTCCGTTCTGCACGCTACTAGTATCTACGTTCTCGTACATTGTACAATTCATCAACAACGTCGAGGGA
The DNA here is from genome assembly GCA_003012365.1 of Medauroidea extradentata. Lineage (NCBI taxonomy): Eukaryota > Metazoa > Arthropoda > Insecta > Phasmatodea > Phasmatidae > Medauroidea > Medauroidea extradentata. The sequence continues at coordinate 3,646 of PNEQ01035846.1, read as the reverse complement.
ATGGTTTTACGTTAGTTATAAAAAACTGCGCAACGAATAAATACATCCGCTTTTTCCTTCTTTCTTTGGTGAATAATTTACAAGGGCATTTTACTAGTAAGGAATGTCTAGTTTTTTTCCCATTAAACGCTACGCAAATCGGGCTGTTCGCTTGTGAGAAGGCACTCGTCAGCTCGGTTTTCTCTTTTTTTTTAGGACAAAGGTCGATCATATCTATTGTTTAGTGGTGTTCTTTTGATCGTAAAACGTCTGCCTATTGACATAAATTTATATTTCAACTATCACTTACGTTATTTTCCCGTTAAATGCTACGGAAGTCGGTCTATTCGCTCGAGAGAAGACACTTGGAATCTCGATATTTTCATTTTTTTAGGAAAAGGATTGGTCATATCTTTTGTTTAGCGATGTTCTTTTGATCATAAGACGTCTGACTATTGATATAAATTTATATTTTTAACTATCACTTGCTTTATTTTTCCGTTAAATGCTACGGGAGTCTGGCTATTCGCTCGAGAGAAGTCGCTCGGAATCTCGATTTTCTCATTTTTTGGGGACAAGGGTCGGTCATATCTACCGCTCAACAGTGTGACGTCTGATATCAATTATGTTTACATTATTACGTTAATTAATTTCCCGCAAAACGCTACGGAAGTCGGGGCCTAGAGACACTTTGCAGAAAAAATGCACTTTTAAAATTTTATGTTATGGAAAGGGGGGGGGGGCAAAAATAAGCAGCTATCGAATTTACAAAGGTAGCGATTTTACGAATGCGATGAGAGGAACCGTGAGTATTCGTAAAATCGGGGGTCTCGTGTATTGCAATCATTAGATACACCTGTTTTTCGTGACACACAAAATCATGAAATTCCCCATCTCTGTAAAATTGTGAACTTTATAATTGTTAAGGAAGCCAAAATGGTTACACATTCAAATACGCTGTTTTAGTGATTGGGTCTCTGACTGAAGAACATAAAAAAGTAAACTAAACTGAAAGTTAGCATACATGACTTCCATTGACAATATGTAACAGTGACGCATGAGAATATGTACTATGACCATAAGAGAACCTGGCCAAGTGTGTCAAGAAGTACAACTGGTGCAGTTGGACACCCTGGGAGGTATTTCCCGAAATGTAGGCAAAACTAAGAAATCCCTTTTAAAATTTTGAATCTCAATGACAAAATATTCAAGGTCTACTAGAGTACTCTAGTGTTAAGCTCAAGATTGTCCTTGTAGATCGGCTTGAACTTTATGTAGCCAAGGTGTCCGTCCAGACTTAAAAGAAGCGGCAAAGATATTCGAAGCTCATTAATAAATTTGTACCTGTTCCTCCATACTCCTCTTTAGTTCTTTGCCATGGTAGGCTCTTATTTCATGTCATACTGGTGCATCGTCTGCAAAATTTTTCCTTTCACATGACACCTCTGACACTGAATCAGTATAACTCCTATTTAGGCTCGTTCAGCTAATTCTATAGTCAGCACATCCCTACTGTGAAGTGTTACATACCAAATTTAAAATTATATAGAATTTTTTTTTTCTGCAGCGGCCGTTTCCCCGCCTTTCCTTCATTTAAAAATCTTTACTTACAGGCTGTGACTTATTCAATATTGCTTCATAAAGTGTTTGGGATGATAAAACAGGATTCAATAACTTAGTAATTGGGGACATTAGTAAATTAAAATCAGTTTTCAAAATTTAAATATACAGTATAGCTGAGAATTTTAAAGTAGGTAGTCTTTTGTTTAGTTCCCTGCATTGTTTGGTTTCAAATTGACCACATTAGAATTTTAATTAATTTTGTTGATATAATGTGATCTTGTATTTTTCTTATTTTTTTAGTTTTGGCAACTTTTAGTAGTTTATTTAATTTTCCTGGTGAAGTGAATAACTTCATGTGTTGCAATCTTCTCCAGGCTGTAGGATTTCTGGTGCTGATGTGGTTGATCGCTTGCTTCATGGAATTTTTTCTTGACTTAAGTTGTTAACACATGTTGGTCAGCCTTTTCAAGGCGTTGCTTAGGGTATTGCACTGCGAATGTAGTTTCGGTGATGTACATCTTTCGTACCCAATTAATGTATTTGTGTCTATATTCTTTAGTATTATTTCAATGAATAAAACTATAGATTCAATATTTGAAACCTTTTGCTACACATTTTGAATGTAATTTTGCTGTTGCTGGTAAACTTCTTGTATCACTCCGCCGATGAATACCTTAGCTACCATGACCGTCCAGAATTTAACAGCAGTGCGGAGAGGACGGGGGAAGAAAGACGCACAGGTCGCGAGGGCGCAGCGGGGCTGGCCCTGGAAACTGTGGAGAGGCCGTTGAATATTAAGTCCCACTAGAGTTTCTTTATTTTATTTATATATGCTAACGTGGCGGATATCTGGGGTTAGTGCCACGACTGTGGTCTCGTGACTAGGCCAACACTTTAAACTTTTAATCTGTTAAAAAGTTGGCACCTTTATTTTTTGTCAGTCAAAATTGGACATGGTAGCTGACTGGACACCATCTCACGATTTTTGAGAGTAATTGTTTTGTTTTTCATTTGCGGTTGGTATTGACCCACCATTTGTAAAGACTGATACAAAAACAAGTGCAAACTTGGTATTTTACTGATATAAATAGGCAGTTGCCAGACTATGTGAGTTTTACTGACTTTGTGAAACAGACTCCTGTGGAAATAGGAGATAAAATATAGAGTGAAAGTTTGTGCCTCCACCTAATAACCACTCAGCTATACGGTGTTCTGAAATTTACCTGACCTCTACGTTCAACAAGTGGCAGAGCCTGAAGTGGAGGTGCGTCACACTACCCAGATGATTCGTCACATGTCAGTGACATACAGCCCTTTTATAAAAGTGATGTATCTAGACAGTTTTAGTTGACCCACCTCATTTCTTTAAACTTCAAGTTGCCAGGTAACAGTACAAGGAGATGTACTGTCTTAATCTTCCCGCAACCAACTATAGACCATAAGTTCTAGGCAATTCTTAGACCGTGATCCGATTAACTTTGAAGTTGGTATTTGTGGTTTTGCATTCTGTTTTCGTAACCATCCAACTGGAATACCTCGACGATCAGTTAATGTCAGCTTGACCAGCTGCCTTGAATCCATTATTGAAGCTGGAGAATGTTTTTTTTTATATGTTGTGTCTCATGACAGAGTATATTGGTTATAAAACGGAAAGTGGTAGAAGAGGAAGATATTTGGAATGGTAATTTTATTATATTTGCATATGAGTTGATAAGCAATAGTAGGCGTCATCAGCACTGTCAAATAAGAAATGTTGATAATGTGCCTATTATTTATAGATAATATGGAAATCACTCAGCAAGAGTGGTAAATGATTTTATAAATAGTTTAAATGTTGTAAATAGATTACAGTTAATAATATTATAAATGTTTTATAACAATACATGCTGTCCACAATGTGGTGCGACACTTAATACACATCTGCCTCTAATCTCCCTGGGGTTCGATTATTGGTTCGCTCGGCTAGCCTGCTCAGTTCAGCGGTAGATACACAATTCTTTTCCCTTCGTCGTGAGCTCGAGACGGCAAGAAACGGGAAAACTTACCAAATATTCATGCAGCCATGCTGGCACAAGGATAACTGCACTAAATAAGTAGCAAAATC
>PNEQ01035845.1:0-10371 GCA_003012365.1 Medauroidea extradentata | reverse complement strand
GTAGAGTTTATTCGTTCTGTGCCAAGCAGATTGTATTTGAATTTAAGGCTGTCAGGAAAGACAAGGGCAAGCCATAGGTTAACATTTGTAGATTTTCTTGAATGGTGGTTAGACACCTCTTTCACTGCGAGTCCAAGAGCAAGCAATATGACACACGATACGTGCGAAGTGCCTATGACCAGTTCCTCCCTCTAGCTGCTACGTGGAGGTGTAGTGCAGACAGTCTGGCCAACAAACGCACAATTCCATTACGTGTCTAGCCGTGTCCGAAACGAAGCTTTTACATATTTAGGGTTGGGGAATTTAGGGTGGATAGATGCGAATGTTATAAAACAGCGCTGCGTGCGGCAAGGCTGGAAACTATATATTTGGTATTTCGATGTATTTTTGTATATTTTATTATTTTTCACTGTATGAATAAGTTGTGTTATTTATTGTTGTACGTAAACTATTCGCTGTTTCTACACATCCTAAATTACGAATTCTATGACAATATTTATTTTGTTTTAGGGTTAATTTATTTACAAAATACGAAATTTATTTTTAAATAAAAACATGATTTGCTACATACCAAATAACACTACGGGCTTTTAATTTACATTAATACCGTTTTTTTTATGGATATGTAAATGTTTTCCAGCCGAAGAGCGAAGTATATAATGTTAGTAAACAGCAGCCGACGTATTTACGGAAAATACGTGAACTACAGTTATCACCCTCTCTGACACACTAACTTGTCACTGCTACTTACTGGTAACATTATGCGTCTTATGTAATTACAATTACGTATTAATGAAGGTAATTTATATTGTTTCCTTTCGCTCAAAGGCTTTGTTTTTGTGCTTTTATCACACAATTTCCGTCGTAGTCAGTGACCTACGCACTAGGCCGGAACTTGTGTATCCTATGTTAAATAGGTCAATAAATTCAACTGCAACATTTAAATTTTGTAACTGGCTATTGTTTTCAGGTACAGATCTGCTTCGAAAATTGCGTGTTACCCCCAAATTTCCCTGATCTTCATGGACCTCCTGCTAGGGCGTAACTTATGAACCTGTATGAATATAGAAAAACCATTTCCACCATTGTATTCAGTGTCTCTGAATGTCTGCTTGAAGAAAGTGTAAAAGCTCAGATTTCAAAAGGTTTCTGAAGACGGATATAAAATACCCCATCTACATAACAACAGCCCAACAGGAAGCCTAGAGGGCTAAATAAAAGAGACCTGTGAAATATGAAAAATTAAAATACTGTTAACCGCATCTAAACACTTGTATTTTGTATCACATTTATTTACTTAAGAAATTTTTAAAATACATGTAATTCTTTAAAACACAAGTAATGTTTGGAAATATGCATAGTTTTTTATTGCAGGCTTATACGTCTCCATATATGAAACTGAACATTGTAAAAAATAAATCAAACCAAAGAAAACTACGCTATTGCACAGACATACAAATTTGCTGATACTAAGGCTGTGTTCTGGAAAGTTGGAGTTGTGTCCTAAGTGCTTACCAAAATGAACTACAGAATGTTATGGAAAATTTGAATTTTTTAACTGCGACAGTAACAGTAAGGGCGGTGGTGTATTTTCGGTTTCTGGACTTATGTTTGCTTGAGTAAGGGGCTCTTATGCTAGCCATTATTCTAATGATTTTGTTCTAAAATACTTTCTTACTAGTGTATTGAAGAATAAATACCGAACAGTTATAATTATTTTTATTATATAACTTATACGCGATTTTCAATAGAAGTATCTTCAAAATGTAGATCGTTCTAAACATAATATTGTAATGAACCAATTGATAAAAGGGAACAAGCGTGTTAGTCTATCAGCTGATTGAAGGAACGCCTTCAGTCATGCGGCAGGAAGACGAGTGAGGTGTCATTTTATTCAGTATTTTGTGTAGATTACGAATATGTTAACCCGGGAATCTAAATCGGTAGCTTCCATATCGTTTATAAAGAAAAAGTAATAATGTATAGAAATTCCGTTTCACGGGTTAGAATATTCGCAATCTACACAAAAAAAAAGCTGCATAAAATTATACCTCACTCGTCTTTACCACAGGACTGAAGGCATTTTCGTGAGAATCGGGCTCTAGCTGATAGATCGGGCCAGGCAGATAATCCCTATCAGTTTTGGTAACATGAGTTGCCACTTATTATCCTCTCATAACTGCTCCGCGTTCACTCAAGGTACTGGAGATAGAAACAACATATCTGCACAAGTAGATGTCCTGTTTTCGTCGGGAAAAATAGAAATTATTTAATTTTAATTACGGTTTTTACGGGATACTAATTATTCCAGAAATGTTCAGATTGCAACATACTATAGAGCACGGTAAGGTACAAGTCTAAGACATGGTTTTATGTGTTATTCATGCTGCATTACTCTACTACAATTAACTAAATAATTTAAAAAAGTCTAGTTTGCCAAAAAATTTTCATAAAGAAGTTAAAATATTTTTATATGTATCAAATGTCTTAGACAATTATACGACATTACGACACATACTTCCGAAAATAATATACTTTTATCTTCATTCGTTCTCCATATATGATCAATAGTGGTACACATGTTTCCCACTGTCTTACATACTGTACCGAGCACCCTTAAGTTGAAGATTATTTGAGCCATTAAAGTCGCAGTCTTTTTATGCATAAGGGCAATAATTATTCCCAAGGTATTCTCCATCAAAGCTACCAAAATAGTAATAACTCCGTCTGTGAAGTTCTTTAATTTGTCATTGAGCTATTGAAGAAACACATTATATAAGCTACATCAAGAACAAACATGTATATTCAGTTCATATGATATGTATAGTGTAATATTGTGTGCCACATGTTCACTTACCACGTGTTCTTCTTCAGTGCTGGAGCTTTCTTCAGGTATAGTCTCAGGGAATATAGTGTCCTTGGGCGATGACAACCACGTGTTCTGTAAACAATAGTAATACCCTCATAGATACGTTAAACGTGCCTGCTTTACATACCTGATCTCCAATATTAGCTATTGCATTGCATTTATTACTATATACAAATACAGAGTAATATGGTATACAAGCTTCATGCTCGATGGACAAATGTCGTGCACTTGTCACTGATACTTGGACATAAGGTGCACGTGCACATGAGTCCCAGTATTTTGCATAAACTATTCGTGTTAAGAGTGAGTGAGAGATTTTGGTCAGCGCTTAACATCAAGGTCTTTAGCGCTGGTGAGGAGTGATATTATGTGAGCAGCGCCGGAATGAAGGGGCGGGGGAAACGGGAGATCCCCGAGAAAATCCGCCGACCAACGGCATCGTCCGGCATGATTCCCACATGCGAAAATCCGGAGATCGACCCCGACGGAAATCGAATCCGGTTCGCCTAGGTGAGAGTCGAGAGGTGTGACCTCTCTGGCACTGCGGCTCCCTTTGTGTTAAGAGTATAATATCGTTGGAAATGTACCACTATGGAATATATTACCCAAAATATTCAAATATTCCATTATTAAACATATTATTTAGAAAAAAATTATTATTTTATGTCGTTATATTGTGAGGATTATAATTACATGCATTTAATCTGCAAACAGCATATTTATATTGCTTATGTTACAAGGTAAATAAAAAACTAGTTTCAAGAATAATATCAAAGAAACGATCAAATAATTTCATTGTAACACGCTTAGTTTTTATTACAATTACTTCATCCTCTCCTCTGATAGGAACACGAAGATATTTTCCTGTAGTTTGTTATTATGTTTGTATGAATGCACTGAATCTTACGTCTGGGCTTACACGGTCGTGAATTGAATAAAATTATTAAACGTACAGTTAAAAAAAGGAAAAATATTCACAACCACATAGGAATTAGAATTCATTAAAAAAAAAAAAACTTCACCAGCATTATCTCAAGCCAATTTTCCCCAACAAGTTCAGTTCCGTATACGTCATTAGAAGAAGCCGCCCCCCCCCCCTCAACCGGAGGGGGGGGGGCGACATTTAAACTACGTTGTATACGTAACAGATAAAAATGTACTGAAAAAAAAAACAAATAAAACGTATGAAAATATTTACTTGGCCTGAATTTGAAACGCTCTCTACAAGAAGTGTCCATGTGCCAGGTTGAGTTACAAACACAGAACTGCAGACCTGCCACAGCAGTTATGACGTGTCAGTAGAGAGTCATCTTGTGTCGTTACACTATAAACATTTTTTGTAAAATTTACAAGTATTTTCTTAGTACTTCTAGAAATTCTTGTAAAAGTACAAATAGTTTCTTTGTAAATCATTCATTTATGAAGTTACAATGGTAAACTTTGTGATAGTACAAATGAATTCTTTTAATATATACCGACAGTTCCTGCGCTGTAAATTATTTGGTGAAATATGACAAGGCACTTCTTCGTAGTTGTACACACTTTTGTAAATGTTGGAACATTTTCCTTGTAAAATTATTAGTTTGAAATGTTTGTTTGCAAAAACACACCTAGAAAAAAATGTGTAGCCATTAAAAATCGTAAGTTCGCTGGAAATTACTTATGCAAAGATCACAACCTCTGAAAAGTATTTTTCTGGAATAAAGTGAAGGTTTATATCAATTGCGTGCTTTCAAAGAAAGAATTATTACTTATCTGTACGTTGAATGTATATAAATAAATAAAAACTCAGCGATAGAGAAGTCACGGTGGTCCAATGGGGTCCAACCACTTGGATCATACCAAACATTTTAGTTAAAAAAATAATAATAAAACTAAGCAGAAATTTAAATTTAAAATAAAAATATAAAATTAAAAAAATTAATTAAAAAAATTTTTTTTAAATGTGGTAAAATGCGTAGATTCTAAGCATGAGAGTGGTTCCAAACGTAGCATATCCCGAGGTTTTTTTTAAATAATTTTATGTTTACATCCTCTAGTCAAAAGTAATTTGACAAATAAGTTCAGTGTTATTGACGAAGTACAATGAAAATGTATTTATTTTTCCCTTATTGAAAGTACAGCTACATAGCTAGTCCTTGCAATTTTACAAACATATACTTTGTATTTTATTACAAGGACAACCATTGTAGATTTACAAGGAATTTCTTCGGCAACTGGGTTTCCAAGAATTTCCTTTGTAAAAGTACAAAATTTTTTTTACAGTGTATGTTGCAAAGAATTTTCGTTTTATGATATCCACAAACATTCGACAAATATTAATGGAAATGTTCTCATTTCAGGTGTCACCAGCAATATAGCTCTCCTTAGCTGGTTTTGTCAACTACTGCTGACTAACGTAAGTGTATCTAATAATAATAAGAATTTGATTTGTCTACTTTATTATAATTGAGCTAAAATGTAAACCTGTCCTTTCATCTGTTTTGGGAAAAAAAATTTATTACTATTCACAGAGGTTGGTCTTTGGTATGATGGCTATAGTTATGATATCCGTAGTGAACTAGTACAGTATGGGTAGTTACACTGAAACACTGCGACACAATTACGGCAGCTTAGATTCTCGATAAAGGACGTTTCATGTGTTTCATCTAATATCGAAAATGAAAAACTAATTCCTACGCTGTTTGCATAATAAATTACATTTCCTTTCTCTCACATGCAAAGGTATGAAGAAATAGTAATGGTAACCATATAAATGTAATACAGAAAATTAGTAATGGCAAAAGATTTCGTATGAGGAATATTATTGAATACAGTACATCAACATAGGGAATCTTAATCAACCTTTCTATAAGTTGGCAGTTGACAGGGTAGGAAGAAAATGTATGATACCAGATGAATATGACTTACTGCGCTATACATTATGTGAAGTATCTTGTACCAACACTCATCAAAAGAGCTACAGACGAACGTACTTTACATAATTCATAGAGCTACATACAAGCCTAGGGGAATACCTAAAAATAAAGAAAAAGTATGTATGAAAAAACTCATAGCGTGATGGAAATCGGTTAAAGTAGGGTGAAATTATTAAAATTTTAACTGTGAAATTTCTAAACATAACAATGAAATGGAGAAATTTATAAACGTAAAACAACAGTGAGAAGACAACACGCCTGATAGTCTCCGTGATTGTTTAGTAAGTTATGTCGAAGATATGTAAAGTCGTCGTTGTCGGTGGTCTGCCGCCCTCACATGAAATTATTAATACATCGGTCCTCATTAGCTGTTAACAATCACGCTGAATAAACGTGTCGCTTCCTGTTTGGTGCTAAAATTCCCGCCGCTTGCTCGCAGGCTTGGCTCAGCTAGGCCAATCAGGAGACAGTTCTTGTAAGATGGCCCAGCCCATCGTGGGAAGTTATTTCTTTCCATTGTCGTAGTTATTAATATTAATTACAATAACTCCTTGCAGCAACTGACAATAGCTCTTTATAAGCTTACTAAATCCTAAAACTACTAACATTCTGATATTATTAATTGTAGTCACTCAAATTCCTGTAGGCTCTCTCCTCCCCTCCTACAGCTAGGACCTAGGAGGGCACAAGCACGGTGGAGGGTGGGAGGAGTCCCTATGATGGTGCGACTGCACACGTCATCTACACTGAGACAACATACGCACTCTCATGTTTCACTTCACTTATATAGAACCGTGAAAATTTATGCTAGCTTCATCGTGACATTATGCCGAGAACGCATAGTCACACGACAGGTTCATTTTGATATTTACAATTTGTGACTTATGTCTAGGACCAAGAATAGTTGGTTAATAAATTGCCGGTCAAATGTTACATCACAATTTATTAATGTGATTTTTAATTTTACGTTTAAAACCGTTTTAAGAGGACTTTGAAGGATACGAAAAGAGCCGATTTTTTATTAAAATAATTTGCACTAGTTTGGTTCAATTCCTTACGTGTAAATCCTCGGCTTCTCATCATTGCTTCGCTGTAAAATATTGAATATTAGCAACTCTCAGCGTGTAGGCATCCTACCCGCAAGTGACAGACGAGTGGTGTGTTGTGATGTGCAGGTATTGGTGTAAGAAGGTATTAAGTAAAATATGTACTTAATTAGGGTAATCTGCTAGATTGGAATTGTCTGATCATGTGACCATTCATTCGATTCGGTATCACGTCAAAATATGTTACGAGAATTTTTATTGACATGATATTAAATAAGAGAAAGATGTGAGAATCCGGGCCGTTCCCTTGCCGGCATGGCAGGTGGTGTCGCAGGAGCATTGGCGCTGTCATGCCCCCTCCCCCCCCCCCGCTGGACCACTCTGGCCAGTAGGGGGAGGGGGATGCAGCAGCCTATGGCAACGAGGCTTAGAGACAATGAAAAATAATATGAATTAGACCTTTGGCACAAGTAATCTATTAATTTAAATAAGTAATAGATGTTAAGTAAACTAATGAGAATTATCCCGATTTTGAAACGAAATATGTAAATTGAATTAAATGAATGCGGCGATGGTGTACTACAGGGCTGGCTTCGGTAGGCGGGGCAGTTTCTGAACGCCCTCTTCCCATTGGCCGGATGACCGATTCCGGGACCGGTGGCGGGTTTTCGGTCAGTGTGGGGAGGGGGAGATCTTAACGGACCGCAGGCGAAGGAGGTCGTGAGCGTTGCTCGCATGGTGGCGATACTTCGGGGTGTTCGGGCGTCAAAGGTCAGGACGGTAGACCGCTGATATACGACCCGATCAACTGATTAACAACGACGGGGCGAGTGAAGTTGTTCGGCGGCGCGACTTTAAATGCGGTGGATAAGCGGGATTTCAAGTAGGGTCACTAGGTCGGGGCAGCAGACCGCCGACACGACCACTTAATCCACGTCGACGGCAGATGGCGGGGTGCCATTAACTCAACTTCAACTTGTTGTATCGGCCGTGCTAGATTGACGGGTCTATACGATTATTAGCCACGCCAGCGGGAGTCAGTAACTCAGTGCGTCATCGGTTTATAGAAAGTGATAAGACCTTGTTTTTATTCACCTAAAACCGCAATAATGATCAAATAGGTAGAAAACAACAGCCAGATAAATCATTACCTACAACAGACAAAGTAACCACGTCTAAGAAAAAGAACGTCGTAGCGTCAGTAATATTACTTTATTTGGCACAGTCGAATGAGCGACACACCTTCTCAAATGTACGATATTTAGTGCACACAAAGCAGAGATTCAGATAAATATAATACGTAACTACCATAGAGTCAAGGCACCACACTTCTAGTGCAGACTTACTACTGGAGTATATAGTACAGTATGTTCCGGGTGTAGACGTCAATAAAGAGGTGGGCGATAGAGGAACAAGAAACCTACCAAATAAACCAAACTTGTGTAATCCGATTCGCAAACGTCTAAAAGTTATGAATTTTTAAATAAAATTTGGCTGTACTCTACCCTGAGCTATACATTTACTAAACGTGGAAAAAGTAATGGTCCAGGTGGAACGAAATTTCTATACATCAAAGGTGATTAGTTTCATCACATTTGAAAACAAAGTTCACGTCACTGAGAGTACAGCTTCGCGGTGTAAAAATAATTTTCACAAAAGTTGTGTTTGGTTCTGAAAGATGCCTCCAATTTGCACGAGGTAAACAAATATTAATGGGTCACATAAACGGTCACCCACCGTTGGAAAAACTACTCAATAGTATTTACAATTCATTAGTAAAAAGCAATATTTTAAATTAACAAACGTCAATGCAGTAAATGTTGAAACATAACATAATGCAGCAGACTCACACAATGTAAAAATCAGCAATAAGGTTGAAATTAGTATGTGAGTATATAATTAAAAGTAACATTATTGAAATAAAATTATTATGCGGTGTTTGAAATTATTAAAATGTATTTTTAATGTAATATGTTTGATTTGTAAGGATAAAATTAAACGTTAAAAATAATTTTCCATAGCGGGTGATCATTTATGTGACCCATTGAAAATTTTTTTACTTCGTGCAAACTGGAGGCATCTTTGCGAACCAAACACAATTTTTGTTAAAGGGTTTTTTTACACCACGAAGCTGTACTCTCAGTGACGTGAAATGTGTTCTAAAATGTGAAGACAATAGTCACCTTTGAAGTATACCAACTTCATTCCACATGGACCATTTCTTTTTCCACCATTAATAAATGTTTACTTCAAGGTAGTGTACAGCCAAATTTTCTTTAAAAAGTCAAAAGTTTTAGACGGTTGCGAATCGGATTATACAAGTTTGGTTTATTTGGTAGGTCTTGGGTCCCTCTATCAGCCGCCTATTTATTGGCGTCTACTCCCGGAACTACCTGTATAGTAGACATCTGCTTGTCCTGGGGGATGTCAAGAAGTGACGACCTACATTGGAAATGAAGTGAGAGGGATTTACGGCACTTAAACAACGAAATCTTAAGAGCTAATGAGGATAAAGTGAGGTGAAGGGACATCAAAACAATCAATACCCCAACCGGGATTCGAACCCAGGATACCTCGCACAGTAGACTGGTTTCTAACCAAATAAAATATGCTGGTATGAGAAGGGGCGAGGTAAACGGAATCCCAAAAAAATCCGAAGACCAGCGGCGAAATTCGGCGCGATTCTCATATGGGAAAATCCGGGGTCTGATACAGCTGTGAATCAAACACGGGTGGTCTTGGTGGGAGGCGAGCACCTTAGCCACTGCGCAAACCACGGTCCCTTTAGCTACAGATGTGCACGTAAGACACTGAAACAAGTTGTTACAAAATACTTTTCGTCGAAAATCAGTATCTCTACAAATAAAGGTAGACAGTAAACAGACTAGTAATAAATGTGAGGTGTCTTACAGAAGCATCCTCGTCTGAAGGTGGCTTGGCCTCAGTTCGGACTGGCACATGATCACTACACGTCAGACTAGCAGACTGGCTGGGTGGACTCTCTGCTCCCAACACTCCGTTGTCCGCTGATCCCTTGCCTACAACACATACCACATATGTCTACACACACTAGCTACGTTACTGTATCAACTACAACATATCACTAGACACTACACGTCAGACTAGCAGACTGGCTGGGTGGACTCTCTGCTCCCAACACTCCGTTGTCCGCTGATCCCTTGCCTACAACACATACCACATATGTCTACACACACTAGCTACGTTACTGTATCAACTACACCATATCACTAGACACTACACGTCAGACTAGCAGACTGGCTGGGTGGACTCTCTGCTCCCAACACCCCGTTGTCCGCTGATCCCTTGCCTACAACACACACCACATGTGTCTACACACACTAGCTACGTTACTGTATCAACTACAACATATCACTAGACACTACATGTCAGACTAGAAGACTGGCTGGGTGGACTCTCTGCTCCCAACACCCCGTTGTCCGCTGATCCCTTGCCTACAACACATACCACATGTGTCTACACACACTAGCTACGTTACTGTATCAACTACAACATATCA
>PNEQ01035844.1:0-15000 GCA_003012365.1 Medauroidea extradentata | reverse complement strand
CTCGAATAGATCGATACTACAATCATAATGCATGTAATTTTAGCTGTTAATAATTGTTATTATAAGCCTAATAACATTATATTTAAAAATTTTATTTATGGTGCTTTTGTATTCTGACAAAATTATATGCAAACATTTCAAAAATTGCGTCCTATTTAGTAATTCAGAAATGCATTGTAAGGCTGAAAAAAGCAAGTTAAAATATTGTGTGTATAGAAATATTAAACTGTAAGTTTACTTTTTGTAATTGTATTGTGTTTGGTGTTCATTACTTAACATTCTTAACACTTTATCTGATAAAATATGTCGGAGATCACGCCTTTGTGATTCACGCCGGTGACGCATGATTCCGAGCAAATACGGCAATAATCACGTGGGACGTCGTTTAGTTCAGTGCTCTTGTACCGTTTAGAAGATATAAAAGTCGAGGTGACACAGCGATGACCTTGATATTGTTTATGACAGATCAGGTTGTACGTCTTTGACACTCTAATGAGCGCGTAGTATCAGCTCAGTATCCTGCCCCCTAGCCAAGTGTTATCAGCAGATAATGGGCAATGGACACTTAGATTTAGTCAGATAAGTTTCAAGTACCTAGCTAGGGAAAATAGTACACAAGATACGCTAATCTATTAAAATGTTTATTTTTTCGAAGTTTTCAAGAGTGAAGTTATGAAGTTTGTCGATTCATTTTAGTTCGTATGTTGAGAAAGAACGTTGTAGAATCTATGGAAGTGATGGAAAAGTTGGAGTCATCTCAAAACACACGACTTACTCCTTGCGGAATAAATATGTCGTTAGTAAATGGCCTGCGTATTTTAATCCACTGCCTTGTTATGCACAAACCACGTATAGTTGCTGCTCACTGGAACAACACACAATGAAGGAATATACACGACTTGAATGTGCACGTAGGAAGTGAGTAGTTGACTGAAGACATGTACAGTCACGTGACGAGGGACGAGTACATTAGGCGTCACCAGGATTTAGTACAACGAAGGCATAGAAATGAGAAGAAAGCTGAAAATATAAATAAATACAACAAATATTTTGTAATACATTTAAGAAAAGACCCGTAATTTCCTTATGTTTGTAAAATACACAATTTCTATGTTTCGGCACAGACAACTGTATCCACCAATACAAGCATATAAATTAAAAATATATATATATATGTGTGTGTACTTTTGCGTATACACGACGTCATAAGCTTATACTTAATAAATGTGATGATTGTTTCCTATTAATAAGCAAAAAGAGTAGTCATTTTCTAGAGGGAGCAAAATGCCCTCGGTTGTGCCCTCGGTTATCCCTCCTCCCCTTGCTGAGGTCCACGATTACTGTCCATCTTGCAAGTGTGAAATACGTCCGGAATGTTGTGTGATGTATGTGCTGGTCCGAGATGTTTAGTTCTCCTGTTTTACTAGTGCCTTGCAGTCAGGCAACCTGATACACTGCTGTGTCATGCATGACGTCGCCGTGCAAGGCGCTAGGTGTAGCTGACTATCTACCCTGCCTGTTGAATGTAGGTCTCCTTATGCCATCTATACCACTCCACATGCTGAGAGTATTTAACTGCGCAGTGACCCATCAACGTTCGACTTGGAGTCAAACGATGGTATGGCCATGGGAGATTCCTCTCAGTTGCTGTAATTGTGTAAAGCTGTGTGTTACGGGATGTAATGTGCTCGCTGTCAACTAGACGTAAAGCCTACTGACCTTGTCTAAACCACACAATGGACTCAGCCTGTACTGCTGAGGGTCACCCACTGCTATCTTCTCAAGCTCTCAAATAAAGAATCTCTACCGCCCCCTTATCTAGTAGATCCTGTCCTGTTGAGGGCTGTGTCACACTGTCTGTTCCCTTCTTCATTCAGTATTTAATGTAGCTATCTAATGTGAGAGTTGAACATGGCCACAACTGCTGTCATGTTGTCCCAATGCAATGCAGTTTCGTATATTTCTGGTCCCATAGCGACAGCAGCAGAAATTTTCTCTGTGCCTAACTCTCACGTAAGAAAATATATTTTCTTTCTAACCTGTAGTAGAATGAACCTTAGTGAAGAGAAGTGTGGTTCTGGAACGCAACCTGCGGTTCTTTCTCCGTGACAATGTAGCCAACCGACGAAATATTAACACACGTCAAGAACATGGACAAGAGAAAGTATAAGAATGACGTGAAAGGTTATACGAGCAGAGAGTATTTTTGAACTTGCTAAAATAGTTTTGAAAACTGTTTAATTTTTTTTAAAATTCTAATGAGGCGTTAAGCATGTGTCCTTGGCATGGGTGTATCTTGCATTTAGTGCAACTGCCACAGCCTGTGTGTTGTGAGTCCCCTCCTACTATGAAGTCTGCAGTTCGCCACTGACATGTCTGTAGCTGAGCAACAACACAACTGCTCGGCTTAACACGAGCTGATTGGGACACAATTCCGCACATCGGACGTGTCTATGTCTGTTGACAATGTGTGCTAGAGAGTTTGTTTACGTGCCGTGGGTGCTGTTAGATGTGTGTTTATATTGTGTTACTGGATGAATATATGCCGTACAAATATTTTACCATAACATCGATTTTAAATTATCTAAGGTAAGAGAGACAACATCTGCAAAGGGATACTATATGTATTTAAGTGGAACACAGATATTGTGATATAAACAAATTTTTAATACAAAATATCTTTGTCGCAAAGATTTTTTTAAAAAAATACTAAGTAATTAGATAACAATTTGTGATGTCGTTAAGATATAGTGTTAACAGAAAACATGAGGGCCAGTCATACATTTAGGTAAAGGAGGGGGATTTCATAAAAATATATGCTTGTATAAATAGGTTGGGGGGGGGGGGGTCAGTGTGTCGGTGGAACTCATCTGGCTAAGATGTGTCGAAAATTTTTTATTAAATGGTTTACACATAAAATAATGTTTTATTGCTATTATATTTTATAGAAAATGTTTTTACTAAATATTTTATGTAAGGAAGTGTTTATTACATTTTATTTACTAAATATGTGCGGGGTTTGGTTGGAATGCGAAATCGAAAATTTTTCAGAAGAGTCGGAAGAAATAACAAGATGGCGGCCGAAAGCAAAATTACCTCCATATCTTAACTGGTTTAAGTGTAATCGTGAATTTTTTGAAAACACATTAAATGTCTTTTCGTCCCCTTAATTTTCAAATTTCTAAAAATTGGTACATTGGGCAATATGCATTTGTTTACGCAAAATTTTGAAGCAAAAAAATACGATAGGTTTGTGAGATATCTGGTATTCGTAAAAAAAAAAATTCATAGCTTTTCACTCCTTTGATTTCCGAATTCCGAATAATACTCTTTCTTAGTGCTCGCCTACGACCTATGAATAACTCCTGTGCGAAATTTCGTACTTCCAGACGCAACGGTTTGGGCTGTGCGTTGTCTGTCAGTCACAGTTAGGATTTTATGAGGTAGATGTGGACATCTTCTCGGTCATATCTGAAAGCTTGGAACAACTATACCGTGATGCATTTTCTACAAACAACTGAACGTATTTAACAATGTTATTACTACAGAAATGCAGAAATATGGAAAATGTTTGGTGTCTGGTCACGAGTGGACACATGATGATGCGAGAAGCCAAATTCTTGTTTTTGTTTAAAGACATTCACATTCGCAAGGGAACATCTAAACGTTAAACTGTGTGGTTTACTTCCGCCATAAACGCAGGTCATCCGCTGGTGCACCTAACTGGGTGAAGTTAAATGTTTGCTTCTGAGGATATTTGCATAGGTACATCTGGTGGTAGAATATTTACACTCCTCTATATATTGTCATTATGTATGAAGTTTTCACTTTCTACGACGATGTAACAATCTTGTAATTCTTGGGTGCAAATTTTGAAAGCATTTTTCTAATTTATAAGAAAGCTTATTCTGATTTAGTTTCCCTTTGCATCTTCCATCTATTTTGCTTATGTCTCGCCCTGAATATCGAGTTGTGTTAATATATCGCAACATCTTATGAAGCAATCAACGTGTGTTTCCTGTGCATTAACTTTTGCTCTTTGGGAATCAAAGTGTTTCTTATCATCTGATACTGTTAACTGTTATCGGTGACTTCAAAACTGAGTAACTAATTGATTGCAATCTCGGTGGCTCATAAAGCATTCATAGTGTACGGAAATATTATTTCCTTAGTGGAGATCAACGAGCTATATAGTTGGTGGAGATCTTACAGACGACGTAAATCCATAGATAACATACACGACAGACTATGTTACATCAATATCTTAACTATAAAGAGTTGCGGTGAGGAATACACTACGCTGGTGATAGTATCTTGATAAAAAATACTTACATTCCAAGGATTGTATTGGCGATGAAAAGTTCCCTCTTAGGCGTGAAGCCCTTTTAATAAATAACGTTTTTTGCACACTTTTTTAACTCGTACTGAAATGTAGATGATTTGTAGATAGCCTATGCGAACTTAATTATGCGCCATAGTTTTATTACACGTCGTGTTGTTAAGGCCGTCATCTACCTGGGGATGTTTTTGGTGTTGGAAACTCAGAAGCAAAGAAGAGATAAGGTCTACACTGGCGCGCCCCCTTAATGCCACATCGCTCTAACGGACACACTTGGTTGCCGCAGTATCACTGGAACTAAGGCACTTCCAGCGGTCACCCCATACTTTAATTGCTAGAGTTCTTACCAAGGGACGCTGTAGAACACTCCATCAGTTTCGTATCGATCTTAGTACCAAAATTTTTAATAAAGCTGTTCGAAAATGTCGTTTTCAGCCACGAAGTAGGGGTAGGATGTTTTCGAAGAACTTGAAAATTCTCCTCTGAAATGTGTTGTTTTTTTCGTAGATAGGTAGGTTAAGAGGATTAGAAAATATTAGTGGTTTGCTAACGCACTGCATAGTAATTAAAAAGTCCTGTAGACCAGTCCCTTAAGAGGGCGTGATACATAATTCAACGCTAAAAGCATCAATCCATAACTGTAGGTCTCTAAAAGCCAATTTGTGAAAGTCAACAAACAGTAAACGTAGATAGTAGTTTTAGCCAACGTTTTGAAATAAATTGTTTCCAGTGTTACGAACTTCTGAGGCACAATTTCTGACGCCGGAACCTCTTGCATTTAACTGCGGCGCAAGAGATCACGCGTAACGAATCAGTTGATGTTTTCAGAGTTTATTTATCTACCACGCATTCTTAAATGTCATGTCTACCTTGCTTACAAATTGTTGCCAGAGTCTTTACTAGTCTAGTAACTGAAATTTGGGGAACACATATACACATTTCAAAGACAAATAGCACTTGATCATTGCCAAATTAAATAATGCAAGGTAAACAACAATTTATTGTATTTTTTAACCCCGGTCGCAAAAAAGAGGAGTCATAAGTTTGACGTGTCTGTGTGTCTGTCTGTGCCATCGTAGCTCCTAAACGAATGAACCAATTTCTATTAGTTTTTTTTGTTTGAAACCTGATTTGATCGAGATGGTTCTTAGCTATAATTTATGAAGATTTGTTCAGGCGTTTGAAGATCATCAGCACTCTTCTAGTTGTTGAAGGTGTGTGAGTAGCTTCTACTGTGACTTCAATGATATTACAATAGCAAGGTCACCTTGACCTGATGCTGCAGCATCTTCTGGTATCTGCAGGACAACCAACTACTCATCTATTCACAGCGACTGTTTAGGAGCTGCGCTCACAAAGACATCCTGAGCCGTTCGGCTGTTTTACCAGTCGTTCGTGGCCATCCTGGTGATGTTTCTTGTCAGCATTATATGTTTCGTGGAAATTGTTTACCCAGCGACAAATAACCCTTCGATCTGGTACACGTTGCCCCGGGTACCGCAGACTTGAACTCCACAAACCACAGCACAGACTATACTTTCTGCTACTGGTCGTATTCAGCTGTTACTCACTCTCAAGGTCACTGCGCTAATGTCGACACTCATAAACAAACTTTCGTCCTTCCCCTTTACTTTGCTAGCAGACTCAGTTCAATACCGTAAACCATCTGGACGCTATACAACTATGAAATTGATCCATCCTTTCATTCCTTTTCGGTGGTCTTGTACATACACACACACTTATATATGTATATATTATATGTATATATATGTTTGTGTGTGTGTGTGTGTGTGAAGCAGTATAGCATACCTCGCTTACTTCGTAATTTTTTTTTAATGCATAGGCCTACGTGACTTGTTAGAAGCACAGTTTTTTTTTATATTTTGTATTATTTGTCTTATGAAATCTTGGCTTTTCCCGTAAGTTTTATGGCCGGGCATGAAAAATTAAAAAAAAAAATGTTTTAAATTTCAACTCTTCTCAGCAGCAACAACAGTTCGAAAGTCATGCTATATTGGTGAAACTTTCTGTTTTGAGAAACACTATTGGCTCATACTGCGGTGTTGTAGCGTATGACGTGTATTATACTGTTGAAACATGTCCTTAATATCATTGTATAGGCACACGTAAACAACATTTTTAATGCTTCGAAAATTTGGCACGTTAGTTAGAAACATGTTTCTGGACACTTAAGAATGACGAAAGAGGTTTTGTTTATTTGCTGTAAGAATATCAACCTGATTCGTAATCGATAGAAATAGGAGTATTCGTATGACTTCACACATTTGTTTCCACATATAAAATGATGGGAACACGGCTTGAAGTGTCTAAGTTTGACTGCTTGAAGTGCCAAATGCTTCTAGTCTCAAATGACTACAGGGTAATAGGAAGATATCAGAAGACCAGGATATGGAACCTGGATTGTAGACTCACCACTGGAATATAGTAGGCAACTGCTTGTACTGAAGTATGACAAGAGGCGAGGTTCTACAATGGAGCAGCACAGGAGTGAGAGATGCTGTGGACTCTGGAGATCTCAGGGAAAACCCGCCGAACAGCGACATCGTCCGGCACTATTCCTACATGTGAACATCCAAGGATCGACCCCGCTGGAGATAGAGCCTGGATCTCCTTGGTAGAAGGTGAGTGCTCTAGCGACTGCGCCAATTACGGTCCTTATTACATTACACAAGAGTTTTGTTAGTTTCAACCCAGAGCTGATTTTCACTGACAGTAAGAGTGGGAGGATGGAGGTAAAGATATATTTGCTGACCTCACATCCGCAGAGATAAGTTGTGTAGAACAACCATGGCTCGCTCTGACATATCTGTGTCACTCGACACTAGCACTTCAAGTCACTTAGTGTCACGTGTTGTCTTTCCCCCTCCCTAACCACAAACATACCTGCTGTCACTACTTAAGTATCTCGCTGCTCAATCTCAGCACTAGTTTATCTTCTACAATCAGTCCTGCAACTGTCTACTTATCAGATATCAAGGTGAGCAAACCAACTCAACATTGTGGTTCGACAACTCGCTGGGTTCATTTCCCAGTAGTGTTCACCTTTCATGTTGTCATACAGGGAACATGGCGGGCGTTGCCATTGTCAACCAGGGTTTCTCAGTGGAGTTTCAGTTGCTATCACTCTTCCATTCCGTCACTGCTCGATACCGCAGTGCGAAGCCCTGGCCTAAATCACTTCACTCAAGGGAAGGACATTATTGTCCGTATTTTTAACATATTGCATATTTTTGTCGTATCATGTAATAACAGTAAAAGTCATTTGGTAATAGATGAAATTTGGTTCAAACAAACTTAAACGATAAATTTTAGTTCAAGAATGTGTTTTAGAACACAACAGGAAATATGTTTTCTCGTCATCGGAAAGAGAGAAATCTGCTTATGCAATTTGGTCGTATTAAATTGTTTGTAGTTGTATATGATGTAAAGTTAAAACAGCCTTGTCGCATATAAACCTAGAATAAAAATCCAATAATTGCTTCTTGTCATCGCGTGACTTTAAGAAATACCGTCATTTAACCTAGCGTAACAGAAATATATTTAAGTACATAAAATTATATTTCGCGTTGGTACGGTGGCAGCCTTGGTTGAAGTACTGTGCGTGTTCTAGTCCTATAAGTGTGGGATCTAAAAGGGCGACACATCACACACAACACACCTCACACTAGCCTCTATGAGCAAGTTACTAACTGGCGTGTAATCTTCTACAAGACAACTACAGTCATGTGGGCTAACATTGCACCGGTCTATTATATAATATATTTGTGACATTCAACCACTATGCAAACTTTAAAATTAACAAATTCATTCATTTAGAACACAACTGTATTCTTAAATTCTTAGATTCTTCATTCGAAATTAAACTAGTCTAGTGGTACAAAGCTACCCCAAATGTTTGACCGTCTATTAGACATTCAAGGCTGACTTTATCATTTTACGACGTCATATTAACGATAAATATTTACTTATACACGTCTATACCTTGGAAAATTCTGTGTCAATATTTTCGTACCTGAATAGAACTGCAAATCTCCCATTTCTGGCATTTTCGCCCGCGTGAAAATAAACTTGAGAGAGAAATGGAGAGCGTGATATCCATATACTCATATGATCTTTGAAAGAACTGTGCAGTGGGAGTGCATGACTGGATTCAGTTTCTTGGACGTACTCCATTGCGAATTCGCAAGAAACTGAATCCAGTTATATACGCATGTGTAACGTACTTTGAATGATATTCCTAAGTAGACATAACGATGTCCTTTGAGCAGTTTTGTAATAACCTGATAACTGTCCAAGCTCTGCAAACCGCTCGGTGATTAGAAGGTCATACTTGTGTGGTCTATCATGGTGCCGTGTGGAACTCTCATGTTTAATTGTTGTCAGTGTGCGTGCAAATGTGTGTCTGTTTATACGTTTATATATATATATATATATATATATATATATATATATATACACATATATATGTGTGTGTGTGTGTATGTGTGTGTGTGTATGTGTGCGATGTTTCTCGTTATCACTCCACCGTAGACGAATGCTAGGATGGTTTATTAACAAATGCCATGGCCGGTTCCTCTCCTAGCTTCCTAGCTCATGTCCTTGTGTAAAGTTCACATAATCTTATATAGGCCTAATGAACTCGCTGACGTCGTGACGTAAAACCATAAACAATTTGAAAAAAAAAGTAGGCGATAAGTAAGAAAACCAATTGTTCATCTTCTACAGCAATTCAATCTCTATGTAATTTATAGTAATTTTGTCATATTGATAACAATATTAAATGTAATAAATTAGGTTTTTTGCTTTGTTTTCGAAAACCGTTTCCTAGGACAAGATATGTTATTTGTCGGTTCACTAAACATTTTAATTGATTTTTTTTTTATTTGTGCGAGATACGGTTTGTTTTCTAAGCTACATTGTGATTATTTTTAACGGTAACGAAAAATTTTAGCTCTCATAGTTTTTGTATTATACCATATTAAAGTCAAAATTTACCAAAAATGGTTTTGTACATCATAGGAAAACCAACTTACCGATATGAAAAAAAAATTCACAATGAAGACCAGTGCCATGAACTATGAGACCACATGTTTACAAACCGCATTGACAAAAATAATGAATTTGAATTAAAAAATATATAACTAAAAACTTATTTCACAATTTGAAAAATAAAAGTAAAATAAAAAGTTTAAGTAACCCCAGACATTAAAAAAAACTCTAAAAAGTAAAAATGTAAAATTTTTAGTACCTATTAATATTTTATGATGAGCGTCAAGTCAGGGGACCGCTATGTGAAGAAGTATAATTAGCTATAAATAGGTAGAAAAAATAGGAAATATTATCTACTAGTTTCAAATTGTACGTATGAACTTAGTTTTGTACATCAATCTTACAAGCGCGCGAAGCGTGGTAGGGCAAGGGGGGGGGGGGGCGTTACATAATGCGGCGACCCGAACGGGCAGACACGTTAGGGCAGATGTCGTTGACGATTGTGTCTATTTTGCGAGTTTTTCAAAGTTAATTAATCAAGACTGAAAACTAAACGATTCGATATTATTGTTTTGTTACATTCCGACGTTGTTTACTTAGAGTAAGTCGTATAATCTATACTTTTATCATTCAATATCAATATTCTTTTTATTTGTATTCTTTTTATACTTCTTTTAACTAGCGGTCTTCCGACGTGACGATGTTCATCATCGACATATTAATAGGTAATTTTAATAAAGTTGAAAGGCCTAGAGAGAATTTTAATATTTTAATTTTTAGAGATTTTTATGCCGGGGGTTTCTTGAAATGTTTAATTTTACTTTTATTTCGTTCTTTTTAAATTACTCGCATACACTAAATATTATTAAAGATGTTGGTAGTGCAACAACGCACGTTTTGAGTTTCAATATGAATTTATTTGTTATTTGTTTTCTGTAATAGTTTGTTTGTAAATAAGTTATTGGTACGCATTAATTACAAACAAAATTTTTTTTGGTTATATGATAATAGTAATTATTTTATGTTTAGGTGATTATTTCGTAGAGTTAGTTCGCGGTTGCAGAGTTCAGTTACTATTAAGTTTATTTGAATAGTTTCTCATTATATTTTTGTAAGCTTCACTGAAAGTGTTAAAAGTGGGGATTGAGAGAAAAACTAAAAAAGCTCAAAATGAAGTCAAACGGCGCAAATTAACGCAGCCTGAAGATTACACTCCTAAAAGACAACAGTTGTTGCTATCTGAAGCTACTTGAAAGGCTGAGCTGCACAGTCAAGAAAGTCCACGAGACAGACAGCGTCGTCTGGAGAGGTATGCGTTGACTAAGACTTTGCACAGAGATCTACAGAAAGTTATGTAGAGCGTAGTTTACGTCAAACAATACATGCTATCTAGTGAAACTCTAGAGCAACGCTTAGTGGTCTTAAGTCATGTAAAAAGTTTGCATAGTGTTGCAATTTGTGAACTTGATGAAAGAAAGTAATTCAATAATCCTCATGACAAACCTGCTGTAGCTGAACTGCAGAGATTACGAAACGCATTACCGTAACTATTAAATGTCTATTCATCGTTTACAGTGAAAATGACAACAGTGATTATGTAGCTTCATTCAGTGTCTTGTTGCTAAGCAACACTTCCGTAAACAAATAGTTGAAAACTAGAAAATAGCTCATTCTATTTAAATGGCTGACCAGATTTCTTTGATTCATAGCTAAGAACCATCTCGATCACGTCACCTTTCAAACAAAAAAAAAAAAGCACCAAAAGTGGTTAATTCGTTTAGGAGCCACGATGCCACAGACAGACACGTCAAACTTATGACACCCCTCTTTTGTCGTCGGGAGTTAAAAAAAATAAATAAATAAATCTTGTTTTTATGTACGCCATGTCATACTGTAGTCCACAGCAATGTTCGTCAGTGTGAACTTTTCCCATTGCTGCAAGAAAGTTGGTTTTCATTTAATGCATAAAACTTTTTTGTAAACTTTGACTTTAATATGTTATTACACAAAAACTATGAGAGCTAAAGAATGTTCGTTACAGTAAAAACGGGTCACAATATATGCCTACAAAACAAACCATATCCCGTACAAATAATTTTTTTTAACCATTGTAACTTTTAGTGAACTGCCTTTCCGTGCTTCAAATACATTGCAGCGAGTTACGCCTATTCTTGTATGACGAAACTGTTCAAAACGCATCACATTTGTGTGTGTGTGTATATATATATATATATATATATATATATATATATATATATATATATATATACATATATACGCAAATAACACACGCATAGAACCATGTCGCTATAGTTTTTATTAGAAATATCATTTTGGGACCCCTAGAAATAACCAAAAATTGCTTTACCAGACTGTCGTATCTAGAAAAAAAACTACCGAATTCGAAAAACACAACTATAGAAACAAGTGTTAGACTTTGGACTATGCTATCCACAAAATGTCGTCACCGCTTAAATTCTCATAGTAAGTAAAAACTATAATAGTAGAGCATTGCACGCCAGCTGAGTGGCTTCTGTGGAGAGGCGATAATACATGACATACGTTGGTTAGTAAACTCTTGCCGCTCCTGTCTCACACACACACAAACGCAGCCTGTCAAGGCAGGCCCCTTAAGGGTGTTCAAGTGCGATAAAATCATAATTTTATAGTTTTTATGAAATATTGCTAGTTTTACAGACGATACTTGTGAGTACATTTTCCTCTTACGAAATAATTTTTACTCGCATAGTTTCCTCTTTACGGTGCGTCCATATAAAAATTGGCATGTTCTGCTGCCATGCACATAGTGGAAACCAATTGACTTACGTAACTGAAATAATTTACAGTGAAATAACGTGCCGTGGGCTACGCAATAAAACATTCTTTTAAAATCCCGTGAACAGTTTTTGTATTTTAAAAAATTGCTAAATTTTCAACTTTTTTCTGTACTTTTGCGATTTTTTTAAATCTCAAAGTATTGCGTTTTTGGTGTTTTAAACACTGTATTGCATAGCTTATGGGATGTAATATCACAGTGAATTATTTCGTTAATGTAGGTCAGTTGGTTTGCACTGTTTGCATGGCAGCATAACAAGCAAATTTTGACTTTGTTACGCCGTTGTGAGAAAACTATGGGAGCTAATTTTTTTTGTAAGAGGAAACTGTACTCACAAGTATCGTCCATAAAACTAACACTATTCCATAAATATTAAAAATTATAATTTTAACGCACTTGAACACCCTTAAGGTCCATTAATAATCGTCATAGGAATAGTTTGAAAAATAAAAAAAAAATTACTAAATTGAATGAATACCTCGTTTTGCTAAATCCCCTGTCCCCCAGTATGTAAAGGTATGTAAATATTTTTGGGCACACACACACAACCAATGAGTCATCGGAATGGGATAAATTTTATAGCAAGGCGTACGTTACAGATATTAAATTTTATATGATACATTCTGGTGTTAATTTAGAAACATATTTATCTTTCCTAGCGCTTTGAAGGTGCCACTGTGTTAGTGTGCTGAATGCTTTTGAAGCCACCAGTTGTTGCAGGCTTATTAAAATAAATCCGCTTGCTATGATCACATGATGTTTGTTCATGACTATCATTTAGGATTCACTACGCAGCCAACAAGTTCCTTTTTTACAATTACTGACGTTAGGGTGTCTCCCTCGACGGAGTGGTTCTGTTTGTGTTGAGAGGCACAAATTCTATAGGCTGTTATACTCACAACTCACTGCAACAAATTACAAACTCAGCCAGGTAGTCAGCTGCCTTAATGAGTATTTTGGAAAGGAGAGGACATAGCTAATTGTGTGTTTTGTTTCTTAAAAACTATTCCACGTGTTCTCATTGTGACAATGTGCGAAAAAGAAAATATCCTTCGAACAAGGATGGAATATCCTTGTTAAGACACCACTCTCGCTAAAAACACTGTTGGTACACACCAACATGACTGTAAAAAACATTTTCAGGCCGTCGTACTCCGTGAAGTACTTACTTGATGTATGCGCATCTCAGATATAAATGTGATCTGAACTTTGATACAAACTTTGAACCAGTAAAATTATATAATCACCGTTTAAAGTCCCGTACTAAAAATGGATCGGCGGTAACCTTACATGCTAGCTCAATGCTTGGGTCGTTGTGTCGATGAGGTATTTGGTGCTCTCTTCAAGGTCACCCTTATTGCTCCTTCACTTCACTGCAACCTTCATTGATAGATTTATCATATAACACCTTCAGTGTGGCAACGAGGTACTCTTGACTCTATAATCTGTTTGATCCAGTCAAAGAATAGTGGGTCGCTGCTTATGTTATTATATGTCGAGTCTCCCACGGGAAGAAAGCAAGCTAGTGAGTTCCTTGTAAGTATATATCATCAGACAGATGGTGAAAAGAAGGTCTTAGTGGCCGTACAATCTCAAGCCCCGATCACGGAACTGAACACAGCCAGGCAGGACCCTTAAAATTAAACCGTAAACACATAGTCTCTACAAGAAATATTTCATCCATAAGTTATCAATAACGACATTGATATATCACTGGAAAAGTTGACTCTTTGCTATCCTTCAATATAACATGTTAATATCTGACTTTCATCTTCCGTTATTGGCGTGTCCCCATCTGACTGACCCAATGATATCTCTTGTTTACTATTACATGATATTAGTGATTCATCTTTGAACAACTACATAACTATCCTCCTGTCATACTTAACAACACTCAGGGCGCTACACAGTCTTGCACAATATTGTGGCTCTGTAGATTCTTGCCAATACCTCTAGTCATTCATAAAAATGAGAATGTAGGTTAGAGTGAGACTTGAAGCCTGTCATACTCCTAATCTACTTATTTTTAGAATGTTATTAATTGAAAAGTAACCCAAAAGTTAGAAAAAGTAAAAATCGAGAGAATATTTCGCATTACAAAACGTTCCAAAGCGGTGTAGCAACCTGCGCTTGCATCATTGGACGACGGTTGGTGGAAGGTTTATTTGTTGTCGAATTTCACAAACATTCAACAGTGGCATACCAGGCCTAGTGCTGGTGCAGTGAAACAGGACATCGCCAGTAACGAAACAAAAGAAAAAACACGTTACAATAAAACCTGGCAAACAGTCGAACTTTTATAATGGAACAGCATACCTCCATATCGTACACAAGTGTGTGTGTAATTTCTAAAATTATGATTCTGTGTTATGTTTCAGATGAAGATCATCATTGTGGTGGCTGTTATACTGACGTCTGTACCAAACATAAGTGGCCGACCAAACGAACTCTTAGGTTTTAAATTACTAAAAAGAGAATATACCAAAATTTCTGAAGACTTTACTGAAACAGCAACAGATGGTGAACCTTTTGAAACAACAACCAACGAGCCATTCGAGACAACGAGCAATGGGCGTTTTGAAACAACCAACGAGCCATTCGAGACAACGAGCAATGGGCCTTTTGAAACAACCAACGAGCCATTCGAGACAACGAGCAATGGGCCTTTTGAAACAACCAACGAGCCATACGAGACAACGAGCAATGGGCCTTTTGAAACAACCAACGAGCCATTCGAGACAACGAGCAATGGGCCTTTTGAAACAACCAACGAGCCATTCGAGACAACGAGCAATGGGCCTTTTGAAACAACCAA